>QYAJ01000270.1:0-31495 GCA_003988865.1 Phialocephala sp. D728 | reverse complement strand
TCTCTCGCTCCGGAACTACGTTCCTCCGAGAGCCAAACCTATTCCGGAAGCCCGACGCGGTACGACGGCTCTCCCCTGAATCACCTGACTAGATCCTATAGCCAGATCTGCCACTTACTTTGACAATATATTTCTTTTTTGCAATTTATTATTATTTATTTTTTTTAGAAAAATTTTAATTTCTTTTTAATAAAGTATTTGCTTAATCGTTATCCACGCTCGAAATATAAATAATTCGAAAATTATATCGAGAAAATATTAAAAACTATTTTATTTACTATTCGATTAGTTTTTGTATAATTATAAAATATTATAAATTTTTATAATTCGAGTAAACTTCGAATTTTTTTAAATTTTTAAACTTTATATTAAATTTTTTAAAATTTCGTATAATTATAAATATTTTTTTATTATAAATTTTGTAATTATATTTAATCTCGTTTAGTTTTCGAAAGTAAAACGAATAAAATACGAATAAATTCTTTATATTAATTTGCAAAAAAGTATTTTCGATATATTAATTTAACGAATTAATTTCGATTTATATTTTTTTCTCGTAATTAAATAAAGCTAAAACCGGTTTTATTAAAAAAATCTTTTTTAATTATTTAAAAACTTTATTTACTTAATTTAATTATAAAAATATTTTGTTTTTGCAAATAAATTCGATTAAAGACCGAATTAAATTTAAATAATAATCGATAAATTTTTAATAAAAATTAAAGAATTTTAAAAAACTTTATACGTTTTTTATAATCGTTAGCGTTTTCTATTTTTAAATAGCTTTAACCTTTTCAAAATCTATTCGAATACCTTTCTTTATTTCGATAATAAAGTCCAAATATTTAATTAATTTAATTTTAAATTCGTATTTCTCGATATTATATTATAGATTAGTAATTTGGAGCCGCTTTAGTATTTTTTCGATATATTTCCGATACTTTTTCCAAAATTTCGAAAAAATAATAATATTATTAATATAAGCTAAATAGAAATCGTTTAAAATATTTTTTAGTATTTAATTAATATAGCGTTAGAAAATATTTAAAGCGTTTGCTAAATTAAATAATGTAATAAATTATTTATATAAATCGAATTTATTTCGAAATATTATTTTTTATTTATCGTTTTCTATTATTCGAATTCGATGAAAAACTATAATTATATCCAACTTCGTGAATTTCTTAGTTTTAGTAAAGCTTCGAAGCATTTTTTGGATTAGCGGCAGCGGGTAACGATTTTTACGAATTAGCTTATTCAAAGCTTTATAATTAATATAAAATTTAAAACCTTTTTTCGACTTTTATATAAATAATATTAAAATCGCTACGAGGCTATTACTAATCCGAATAAATCTTTTATTAAATAGTTTAGTAAACGTTTTTTGTAAAATAAAAAGTTTATTTTTAGATATTTCGTATATTAGTTTCCAAAGTATTTTTAATATTATTCCATTTTCCCTTCGCTTTAATTCGATAATATAATCGATTTTTTTGCTTTTATATAAAAGTTATAAGGAACGAGCAAAGCAAATTATATAGTTATATTCAAGAATAATTAAAATAATTTCTAAAAAAGAGTATAGGGAGAGCTTATCTAATATACAAGCGCAAAAGCCTTAAAGGGAATTAATATCGCTTCCTTTAAGCCTGCAGGACAAAGCATGGAAGGCGCTAGTCCTAATCTGGCAATCCTAATCCTTTATATGCTTTAGTGACCGATATTCGTTATAGTACTCCCTCTTTTGAAATCCTAGATTACTTAATTTAAATTGCGGCCTGAAAAAGTGGCGGCTTGAAATATAAAGCTAATTTTCGGGTTTAAACCCGAAAATTAGCTTGAAAATTAAAGCATTAAAAATAATAAAAATAATGCAGTAAAAATAATGCTTTCCTAATTAAAATCCCTCCCAATTATAATCAAAGCCTATTTTGACAATTTCTTGGGCTTCTTTATCTTCCGTCTCCATTCTCGTTCGTCTTTGGGGCTAGGGAGTCGTGGGTAGGCTAGGTGGAATCCTTGCAATAGATCCTTTGCGTTTTCGAAAGCTTTCGCGCCGTACTACGTATTATCCGGGGGCCAGCCCTTCCATTCAGCTTAATATTGCAATTTGCTATAATAAAAGCGGGTGTTCAATATCTTGGTGACTTCGTACTCTTTTTTGCCGTCGATAATTTTAAGTTTTATAAAGTCGAGGATTTGTTTAGGTAAAGAATTATTAAGATCGAGGTATAATAAACTCGAATAAAATACATTATAAATTCTAGTATTTAATATATCGATTTTATAAAAAGTATAGCTAATCTTTCGTAAAATAAAGTAAGGCCCGATTTATTTATTATCCAACTTTCGGCAGTTCCATTTCATACGAATATTTTTAGTAAATATTTATATTTTATTTTCGATTTAGTAATTCGAGGCCGACTTTCGGCATTAATTTGCAAATTCTTTTATTTTAGTTTAAGCTAAGGAAGTCTCTTTTTATAGTAGGATTTAAAGCTTCTTTATTTTTTAGGCAAAGGCGATAATTATTTCTCGATCGTACTTCTTTTTAATTATATAAAAAGCTTTGGTTTTCGATTTAAAATCGAAGTTTATTCGGGAATAGTAGCTTTTATTAATATAGAATAGACTTATTTGAATAGTATTCGAAATATAATCGTTAATGGCGAATTCGGCTATAAAGAGCTATAGAACCTAATCGTTTTATTAATAATTAATATACGTTTTGAAATAGCATTTTATTTCGCTATTAATAATTTTAATTTATTTATTCGATTATAAATGAAATATAGTAAAGAGTCGTGCCGTAATTTTAAGTATCCGGTATAAATATTTCTATATTTTCGCTATAAATTATACTCCTCGATCGAAGATAATAGAGTCGAATAGTTTATAATATTTCTATATATATTTTATAAATAAATAAATTATTTCCTCGATAAAGATTCCGTTCTTTTTTGAGAAATAGGGAATAAAGTAACGTTTTTTAAATAGTCGGCATATAATTACAAAAATAGCGTTATAGTTTTCACAAAACGGAAGTTTCGTAACGAAGTTTATTAAGATATTTTACTAAAGCTATAAAAGTATTAGCAAAGAATTAAGGAGTTTATTATATATATTCTTTAAGGCTTTACTATATCGGTAATTATAATAATTTTGTATGAATTAAATAATTATTTTATTTATGCGAGGCTAATAATAATAGCGTTTCAAATAAGTCAAGGTTTTGGCAACTTCGAGGTGCTCGATTAAAAATTAGTTATAAACTCTTTTAATTAAATTAATTCGAAGATCGTTTAATATTTAAGCTTTGCCTTTAAATCGAAGAAGTCTATAATCGTCGATACTATAGTATAATAGGGAGACGTCGAGGCTAACTCGTTCCTTTTTTTCCAATTTCTTTAAAGTATTTAAATAGAATTTATCCATTTTTTACGTTTAACGGATTTCTTTTATCGCGTTTAGCTTAATATTAAATGATTAATGCATAGATATAGCTTTTAAAACGATTTCCAAAGCGAGGTTTTCTCGTACGGCAGGGGAAAGTTTGTGCGATGGAAGTAAAACTTGATTTATATATTTTTGGCATTTATTTGTATCGTTTTGAGGGAAATCGCTTATTCTCTTTATTAAAGCATCGGCTTTGCCGTTTAGCTTGCTAGAATAGTATTGAATTTTAAAGTGGAATTACGATAGGAATTTAGCTTATTTAGCTTGTCGACGAGTGAGTTTTTTAATAATAGTGAAATATTTTAAATTTTTGTAATTAGTAAAAATTTAAATAAGGAATCTAATTCCTTCTAATTTAAAGCGCTATTCTTCTAAGGAATATACGATAGCTAGAAGTTTTTTATCGTAGATTTTATAATTACATTCGACGGGAATTATTTTTTTTAGAGAAGTAGACTATTGGATAAAGCAAATCGTCGGAGTTAACGAATTAAGAAAGTATTTTAAAAGATACGTAATTAAAAGCGTTAATTTCCAAGTAATAAACTTTATTTCTATCGAAGTACGATAATATTAATTTAGTATTAACGATATTTTTTATAAATTAGAAAATAGCTTAGTATTTATTACTTTATACGAATAGCGTATTCTTCTTTTATAAAATAGTTAAAGGAACTAAAATTCGCGAGTAATCGATAATAAATTTGCGGTAGAAATTATAGAATCCCGTGAATAAAATTATTTCGATAACGGTATTCGAGGTAAGCTAATTTTTAATAATTTATACTTTGGCAAAATCTATTTCAACTTTAATAATATTAATTATAAATTCTAGAAATTTAGTATAAATAACGTGAAACTTGCATTTTTTAATATCGATTTATAGACTAGCGTTAATTAAAAGCTATAGAATATATTAAATATATTTCATATAATTTTATTCGTTTTTATTATAAATAAAAATATTATTTAAATAAATAGTAATGAATTAATTTAGGTAATTCTAAAGAATTTCGTTAATATATTTTTGAAAAATAATTAGTTTATTATAGAGTTTAAATAGCAATATTTTTGATTTGAATTATCTATAGCGAGTAATGAAAGTAATTAAATCTTCGCTTTCCTCGTTTATATATACACGATTGAAAGCGTATTATACGTTTAATCGAGTGAAGATTTTAGTACTATTTAGTTAAGCTAAAATCTCGTTTATAAAAAGCAAAAAGTATTTGTTCTTTTTAATAATTACGTTAAAGTAACGGTAATCTATATAGAATCGTAATTCTTTACTTAGCTTTTTAATAAATAAAATTAGTAATAATTAAAAAGTTTTGCTAATTATAATAAATCCTTTAAACAAATTCTTATTAATATAATTCTTAATTAATTCGAGTTTCTTTTGGAATATGCAATAGCTTTTAGCATAAGTAGGGATTTGTTCATCGATAAATTTAATATAATAATTATATTCATAATATAGAAGTAAAGTATTAGCTTTCTTTTTAAAAAAAGTTTTAATAAAATAATAGTATTCTATAGGAACTATTAATTTGGGGTTAATTTTTTCTTCCTTTTTCTTTTCGACTTTTTCGTAGATTTTCTTTATAGAAATAGCAAAAGTATAATATAAGCTTTTCTTATAAATATTGCGGCTTTTATTAATTAAAAAGATTATAGAAACGGTTTTAATTATATAAATAATAGTTCGTTCGGGAAACTTGCTTATATTAGCAAGTTTATATAAGATTTTGGTTACTTTAGATATAGATTTGTTTTCTAAAATAGTTGCAAAAGTAAAAGCTATTAAAGTTAAAGCAAATATAGTTCCCGAAGTAGCTAGCGGCGCTATTTCGAGGTTATATCGAGCTTTAATATAAATATAATATTTATACTTGAATTCAATAAATTCGTTAATAAAATTAATTTTTATATTATAATAATGCATTTATTACTTACTAATAATAATTTAGTAAATGAAATTCGTAATATAGAAATAAACGTTATCGGCAATATAATTCTAGATTTATATGCGAAAGTATATAATATAAATTATATATACTTTCCCGTTTTTATTATAGCTTTCGATTTCCTTGGATTTAGTTAACTCGACGAAATCGATATTTAATACTTCGTATATTTTTTATATAATCTCGAAATTAATATAGTTTCCTTCGCAAACGTTTATATTTATTAAAATTTATATAGTAATTTTATTATTTTTAATTATTATATAGTTTAGAAAAAGGAATAGATTTTCGTATAGAGCGTTGGAAATTAAATTAATATATATAAAGAATAATTTTTTAATAGCGACTTTTTTAAAAATTATTCGTTTTGTAAATCGATTTTATAATTAAAATAGCAATTTAATTATCGATTATAATTAAAATCGTAATCGTCGTCGACGTTAGTATTAGCTTTAAATAAGTATTCTATATTATTTATTTTTAAAAACTTATTTTTTTTCGAGAAGTAATCGAATAATTTGTAATCGAGCTTTCCATAGCTATAGCACTTTACTTCTGTTTTGATAATTAGCTTAAAGTAAAGCTTTGGCATTGCGATTTCGGCAAAAGTAGAAATAGCAAATTTAGCAAATGCGAAAGCTGAAAACTAAAGGGGTCGAGAAGTTGTAAGGAAAGAGGAAGTTCGAGATCGTCGAATTACTAATTTCTTCTTTCGTTTACGTCTCTATTCTTATCTTTCCTTTTACTAATTAACGATTTGGATATTATTATAGTAAATAGCATACTTCTTGGCTAATTCGTCCATAATTTGGCAGTCGATTACTATAACTAAAGCAGCTTGCAATTCAATACTAAACTTTCTACGAAACTCGTGCAATTTAGTATTTTTAATTATAGGAAATTCCATTATAATATATTTCTATTTAACGTAAAAACTTTGGAAATTGCTTTTATAATATAATTTATTAAACTTATTCCACAAATTCTTAATTTTATTCGAATCGTTATAATATTTATTTATATTTATAAAAAAAATTTTTACACTAGTGTATGCAATGGGAGAGTCGACTTGGAACCTAGTTCGTAATTACTTGGCGGCCAAATTAATTACTTTACTTTTGATATATACTATTTTAGTTTTTTTAATAAAGAAGTAATTAACGTTAATATCGAGTTTAATTATTATAATAATTTTCCAATTATCGTATTTGGCTTTGTCTAATCTAATAAAAGATTTAGAGTATAGTAAGTATTCGGATTTTGAGGATTTGAATTCGTAAAGAATAAAATCGGAATGTAAAGCAAATCGATTTTCGTAGTATCGAATTACTATATTTTTATTTTACAAAGCAACGTTAGCGAATTCAAAAAACTTCCAAGCTTCGTCGAATAACTTCTCTAATTATTAGTAGTCGTTAAAAGTCTTATATACGAAATCTAAAGCTTTTTACTAAAGTTATTTATCGCTATTTGCTAATGTAGCCCAAATTGCAGCCTTTTATATATTCCTAGTAGTAAAGTGCATATCTTCATCGTCGATATCGTGGAAGTTTAAATACTAAAAACGTTTTATATTTTGAAAGAGAGTTTAATCGATTACATTATTAATATAGAAGGATAAAAAGGAATTATTTTTAGTAAAAAGATTTGCGCTATTATTTTTTGCTATTTTGTCGATGTATTTATAATATAGAAAAGAGGTCTATTACTAAACGATGTAAGTAGATTTTTAATGCGTAAGGGCTAGTAATTTGTAAATCGAAATTATATAAAAAATAAAATTACGTAGAGAATTTTAGGTTTATATATTTAAATAAATAATATAGGAAAGTTCTATATAGAGAGAATAAATTCTCGTGAAAGGAAGAATATAAAGAACGTTATCGTTTTACGTAGGGGGATTAGTATTAGACGCTACAAGCTCTCGTAGGGGAGTTTGTATTGCTATAAACGTTTTTCCAAAATTATAGTTTTTCGAGTTTTAGTATATGCGTGGGATAATAGATTTATTAGAGTTTTTTGTAAAAGATTAAATAAATATTAGTTTTAGTTATTATATAAGGAATAAGTAAAGTAAATTATATAGTTGTATTTAAAAATAACTAAGATAACCTTTAGAAGAGGGTATTGTGGTGGGGTGAGAAGTCATTTTACTTCTGTATAGTATTTTACAATTCTTACGAGAACTATCCCCTTTCAGGGATTTGGCTTGGGCCGAGACTTGGACTTAGTCAAGCAGGGGTAGTTTGTAGATAAAAGGGGTCTTCCCCTCTCTCTGAAGCAGAACATGGGCAGCTTTGGTAGTATGAATATAGACGATTGATTTCTGATTATTGTGCCTCCTCGCTATTGAGAGAGCTCCTGACTAATACTGACGATTACTAATTATTACCATATTACGATTTTACGGCCTTCTTCGTTTATATTCATATACTAAGCGTTACGGACGGTATTCGTTTCCTGCCCTAGGAGACAGATGACCTACAGTTAAGGCTAAGCCCCCCCCAGTCGGCCACCCCCTGTAATCGGCCACCTCGCTTAGCACACCGCAATTCCCTACATACCTACTTCAACTCCAATTATTTTAATTATCTTTTAATAAAACTCTTTCAAACTTTGCAAACTGCTAGGAGTGATTATGAAGCGCTTATATACTGAAGACGACGTCCAATGGGCACTTAAAGACATAGCTAATGGCAAGTTTGAGCGCAAAGCTAGTCTCGATTGGGGTATACCACGAGGCACTCTTCAAGACAGGATTGCAGGCCGCGTTTCTCGAATAGAGGCTTATGCATATAAACAAAGGCTTGCCCCGATACAAGAGTAACGTCTTATAGAGTGGGTACTAGTCTAGGAAGGTCTAGGCCAGAATCCTACCCATGGACAAATCAGAGCTTTTGCAGGACGGATTTTGGCTGCTCGGCATGATGGTATACTACTTGGAAAACGCTGGATGACCGGCTTTCTTCGTCGTAATCCTATTCTTTAGACTAAGAAGTAATTCAAGATCGATTCTGCGCGCGTTAATAGCGCTACTTCCGATATTATTAAGGGTTGGTTCCGAAAATTGGAGATTTCAGCTATTCGAGCTATTAAGATGGAAAATCGTTGGAATATGGACGAAGTAGGGATTATGGAGGGCCAAGGAGAGAATGGTCTAGTAGTGGGGAGTGCTGAAAAACGGTTTATTTAAAAGAAATAACCCGGATCAAGAGTTTGGACTTTATTTATTGAAGCTATCTTAGCAGCCGGTCGACATTTGCTTCCACTTGTTATATTTAAGGGTAAATCGGTCCAACAGCAATGGTTTCCTATGGGATTAGAGGCCTACCGAGGCTGGAAGTTTACTGTAACTGATAACGGGTGGACTTCTGACGATACTGCTCTCGAATGGTTGCAAACAGTCTTTATACCTTAAACGGCACCACGTGATCCTACGGAGCCCCGATTACTTATTTTAGACGGCCACGGGAGTCATGAGACGTTGGAATTTATGTGGGAGTGCTATACGAATAATATTTATTTATTATTTTTACTTCCTCACTTCTTTTACGTACTCCAACCTTTGGATTTATCGATATTCTCCTCCTTAAAGCATGCTTACCGAAAGCGGCTTAGTAATTTGGCTTTTATAAACGATTCAACTCCAATTGGAAAGCAAAACTTCCTCGATTGCTATGATCTAGCTCGAATGGACTCTTTAACAACTGGAAACTGCAAAGCAGGCTGGTTAGCTGCCGGATTATGGCCGATTAATATGGACAAGCCTCTTATGAACCGATTATTACTTGAAAATAGTAATAAGGCTGCCGATCAAGCTCTGAAAACTTCAGAGAAGGATTTAATACCTGAATGGAACCGAGATCAATCATTAATTGGATTTCAGATTCCTTAAAAGGGTGTAGATATTCGAAAACAAGTCAAGGAAATCACGGGACTTGAAACCATCGATTCGGCAACGATTAGGGTGCTCTTTAGAAAAGTAGCTAAAGGCCTAGACGATAAGGACTTCCTTATTTCTGAGCAGGAGCGTCGAATTAAGCAACTTGAGGCTAGAGTAGTACAACTTCAGCCTAGAAAACGGCGGAAGGTTGTAATTAGTCCAAATTCTAGGTTCGCGGGTATTGAGGCTATTTATAGAGCACAAGTCCAGGCTGGGGACCGTCCATCTATACCGTTAGATTCTGATGGACTTGAAAGTGTAGCTTCTACTTTATCTCATATAACTATAAGAGAATAAAAAAGTTATTAAATCTGAAAGATGGTAGTGGTGTGCTAAGCGAGGTGGCCGATTACAGGGGGTGGCCGACTGGGGGGGGCTTAGCCTTAGGCCCTTTACACTTTGGAGACCTCGCCCTTCGACAATAGGCTGGACGTTCCTTTAAATCGCTATAACGTTTTTCCCACACGATTATTAAAGCTAGTTAACGAGTCGTTAAAGGGCTAAGTAGTAATCGAACTACATTCGATTAGGCTGCGAGTTAACGACGATTAAAAATATAATATCGATGAAATTAAGGATTAGAAACGAGGCCGAAAAGGCTTCGATTTATATTTAATTAAATAAATTAGTTATAAAAAGTTTATTTAGAAATTATAGGAATTCGTTAAAGATTTAATTACTTTAAAGTAATGGAAGGTTCGAAAGTGGAAGGGTTACGTATTGCTAAAAAGTCGTACGAGTATATGAAAAAAGAAATTAAAAGGGAATCGGCAGTAATACGGGGAAGGGAGAAAAGAGGAGGAGGGGGGTAATGTAAGAAGTTAGGCTTTTGGAAGCTCGAGGCTAGGCCTCGGCTAGGTTATTATATAGAGGGGATATAGTAGCTGCCAAGCCTTTGGCCAAGTAGTAGTTAGGTAATTATCAAAAGATTACTATAATAATCTTTTGTATTCGCTAGTTAAAAATATAATTCGATTTAGCATCGAGCTTACTTTGGTTTTATATCGAGTTCAATAATAATATATTGCGATTATATTTTGAATTATTTAAATAATTCAATTTATTATAATAAAATTATATAATGTAAATTAAATAAATAGAAAAGTATATATATATAATATAATAAACGTTCGTTTTAATAATGAATTAAAAAGTTCTATAATTATTATAATTATCCATAATTAGGATTTTCCATAATTTATTAAATCTAATATCGATGTATTAAATAAAATAATCCAAATATTGCAAATTTAATTTATTATTTATAAAGTCGTTTTCAAATAATAAAATAAACTTTTATTTTTATAATTTTTTTTTATATTATAATTTTATATAATATTTGCTTTATACGATAATAATAAATAATATAGACTTTTTGCCGAAGATAGCGATGTTTTCGATAATAGTAAACGATTTACGATTTTCGAGAAAAAGTAAATATAGCTAATATCGAATTAATATAGAAATTACATTAAAAATCGATATTTTATTTTTTTAATTTCAATAAATATAATAACGAATTCTTTTTTGGAATATTTAATTCGAAATTTAATTTCGTCGAAATTATAAATATTTTTCTTTTTAATTATATATTTTGCAATTATAAAATATAAATCTATTTCGCTATTAAAGAAATACTTTACTTTTTTTTTATTTTATATTATAATTTTTTTTATATTTATTAATTTTATTTATATTTTATGTAATTCTTTTTTTTTTCATTATTAATTAAATTAATTTTTCGAAAAAACTTTATTATTATTATATTTTTTAAAATTATAAATAAAGAAGAAAATAATATTAAATATCGGATTTATATAGTGCTCGAGGTAGGCTTTAATGAATTAGTGGATTAGTTATTTTCTATTTTCGTTTAAGATTTTATTTTGTTCGTTACGCTATTATTTAGATTTATTAGCTCGATTTAAAGCATTATTTAACGCTTTTTGGCTAACGTTAAAAATGCTTAAAGTAGAGTACTGATGTAAGGAACGAGCAAAGCAAATCATATAATTATATTCAAGAATAATTAAAATAATTTTTAGAAAAAAATATAGGAAAAGTTTATTTAATATATAAGCGCAAAAGCCTCAAAGGGAGCTAGTATCGCTTCCTTTGAGTCTGTAGAACAAAGCATGGAAAGCGTTAATTCTAATTTAGTAATTTTAATTTTTTGTATATTTTAGTAATCGATATTCGTTATAGTACTTCCCTTTTTGAAATCCTAGATTATTTAATTTAAGGTTACGGCTTGAAAAAGTTACGGCTTGAAAAAATTACGATTTGAAATATAAAACTAATTTTCGGGTTTAAATTTGAAAATTAGCTTGAATTTTAAAATATTAAAAATAATAAAAATAATATAGTAAAAATAACGCTTTTCTAATTAAAATCCTTTTTAATTATAATTAAAATTTATTTTAATAATTTTTTAGACTTTTTTGTCTTTCGTTTTTATTCTCGTTTATTTTTGGGATTAAAGAATCGTGGATAAGCTAAGTGAAATCTTTGTAATAAATTTTTTGCATTTTCGAAAACTTTCGCATTATATTATATATTATTCGAGAATTAATTTTTTTATTTAATTTAATATTGCAATTTGCTATAATGGAAATAAGTATTTAATATTTTAGTAATTTTGTATTTTTTTTTATCGTCGATAATTTCAAGTTTTACAAAATCGGGAATTTGTTTAAATAAAGAATTATTGGGATCGAGACGTAATAAACTCGAATGAAATATATTATAAATTCTAATATTTAATATATCGATTTTATAAAAAATATAATTAATTTTTCGTAGAATAGAGTAAAGCCCGATTTATTTATTATCTAGCTTTTAGTAATTTCGTTTTGTACGAATATTTTTAGTAAATATTTATATTTTGTTTTCGATTTAGTAATTTGGAGCCGGCTTTCGGCATTAATTTGCAAATTCTTCCATTTTAATTTAAGTTAAGGAAATTTCTTTTTATAGCAAGATTTAAAGCTTTTTTATTTTTTGGGCGAAGGTAATAATTATTTTTCGATCGTACTTTTTTTTAATTATATAAAAAGCTTTAGTTTTCGATTTAAAATCGAAATCTATTCGAGAATAATAATTTTTATTAGTATAGAATGGATTTATTTAAATAATATTCGAAATATAATCGTTAATAGCGAATTCGGCTATAAAAAACTATGGAATCTAATCGTTCTATTAGTAATTAACGTACGTTTTGAAGTAGCGTTTTATTTCGCTATTAGTAATTTTAATTTATTTATTCGATTACGAATAGAAAGTAATAGAAAATTATATCGTAATTTTAAATATTCGATATAAATATTTTTATATTTTTATTATAAATTATATTTCTCGATTAAATATAGTAAAATCGAATAATTTATAATATTTCTATATATATTTTATAAATAAATAAATTATTTCTTCGATAAAAATTTCGTTTTTTTTTAAGAAATAGGGAATAAAGTAACGTTTTTTAAATAATTAGTATATAATTACAAAAATAGCGTTATAGCTTTTATAAAATAAAAGTTTTGTAACGAAGTTTATTAAAATATTTTGCTAAAATTATAAAAATATAAGCAAAGAATTAAGAAATTTATTATATATATTTTTTAAAGTTTTATTACGTCGGTAATTATAATAGTTTTATATAAATTAAATAATTATTTTATTTATGCAAAACTAATAATAATAGTATTTCAAATAAATCAAGGTTTTAGCAATTTCAAAATACTTAATTAAAAATTAATTAAAAAAATTTTTAATTAAATTAACTCGAAAATCGTTTAGTATTTAAACTTTGCTTTTAAATCGAAGAAATTTATAATTATCGATATTATAATATAGTAGAAAAACGTCGAGGCTAATTCGTTTTTTTTTTTTAGTTTTTTTAAAGTATTTAAATAGAATTTATTTACTTTTTGCATTTAATGGATTTTTTTTATCGTATTTAGTTTAATATTAAATAATTAGTACGTCGATATAGTTTTTGAAACGATTTTTAAAGCGAGGTTTTTTTGTACGATAAAGGAAAGTTTATATAATAGAAATAAAATTTAATTTATATATTTTTAGCGTTTATTTATATTATTTTAAAGGAAATCGCTTATTTTTTTTATTAAAGCATCGGCTTTGCTATTTAGTTTATTAAAACGGTATTAAATTTTAAAATGGAATTGCAATAGGAATTTAGTTTATTTAATTTATCGACGAGTAAGTTTTTTAATAATAATGAAATATTCTAAATTTTTGTAATCGATAAAGATTTAAATAAGGAGTTTAGTTTTTTTTAATTTAAAGCGCTATTTTTCTAAGGAATATACGATAGCTAGAAGCTTTTTATTATAAATTTTATATTTATATTTAGCGAGAATTATTTTTTTAAAGAAATAAACTATTAGATAAAGTAAATTATTAAAGTTAGCGAATTAAAAAAGTATTTCAAAAAATATATAATTAGAAATATTAATTTCCAAATAATAAACTTTGTTTTTATTGAAATAAAATAGTATTAATTTAGTATTAATAATATTCTTTATTAATTGGAAAATAATTTAGTATTTATTATTTTAAATAAATAACGTATTTTTCTTTTGTAAAATAGTTAAAAAAGTTAGGATTTGCGAGTAATTAGTAATGAATTTGCGATAGAAATTATAAAATTTTATAAATAAAATTATTTCAATAACGATATTCGAAATAGACTAGTTTTTGATAATTTGTATTTTAGTAAAGTTTATTTTAATTTTAGTAATATTAATTATAAATTTTAGAAACTTAATACGAATAATATGAAATTTGCATTTTTTAATATTAATTTGTAAGCTAGCGTTAATTAAAAGTTATAGAATATATTATATATATTTTATATAATTTTGTTCGCTTTTATTGTAAATAAGAATATTATTTAAATAAATAGTAGCGAATTTGCTTAAGTAATTCCAAAAAGTTTCGTTAATATATTTTTGGAAAATAACTAATTTATTATAAAGTTTAAATAATAATATTTTTAATTTGAATTATTTATAGCAAATAGTGAAAGTAATTAAATCCTCGTTTTTCTCGTTTATATATATATAATTAAAAGTATGCCATACGTTTAAACGAATAAAAATTTTGGTACTATTTAATTAAGCTAAAGTTTTATTTATAAAAAGCAAAAAATATTTATTTTTTTTGGTAATTGCATTAAAGCGACGATAATTTACGTAAAATTATAATTCTTTATTAAACTTTTTAATAAATAAAATTAGTAATAATTAAGAAACTTTACTAATTATAATAAATTTTTTAAATAAATTCTTATTAATATAATTTTTGATTAATTCGAGTTTTTTTTAGAATATATAATAGCTTTTAATATAAATAAGAATTTGTTTATCGATAAATTTAATATAGTAATTATATTTACGATATAGAAATAAAGTATTAGTTTTCTTTTTGAAAAAAGCTTTAATAAAATAATAGTATTTTATAGAAATTATTAATTTAGAATTAATTTTCTTTTCTTTTTTTTTTTCGATTTTTTCGTAGATTTCCTTTATGGAAATAGTAAAGGTATAATATAAATCTTTTTTATAAATATTACGATTTTTATTAATTAAAGAAATTATAGAAGCGGCTTTAATTATATAAATAATAATCCTTTCGATAGATTTGCTTATATTAGCAAATCTATGCAAAATCTTGGTTATTTTGGATTTGTTTTCCAAAGTAGTAGCAAAGGTAGAAGTTATTGAAGTTAAGGCAAATATAGTTCCCGAAGTAGTTAGCGGCGCTATTTCGAGGTTATATCGAGCTTCGATATAAATATAATATTTATATTTGAATTTAATAAATTCGTTAGTAAAGTTAATCTTTACGCTATAGTAATGCATTTATTATTTACTAATAATAATTTAGTAAATAAAATTCGTAATATAGAAATAAACGTTATTAGTAATATAATTTTGGATTTATATATAGAAGTATATAATATAGATTATACGTGCTTTCTCGTTTTCGCTATAGTATCGAAAAGCGAGGTTTCCAAAGTATAAAAAGCCTAATTATAAATTATTTATTTTCTAGAGTAGGAAACGAATATCGTTCGTAACTTTTAGTATATAAATATAAACGAAGAAGGCCGTAAAATCGTAATATAGTAATAATTAGTAATCGTTAGTATTAGTCAAAAGTTTTCTCAATAGCAAAGAGGTATAATAATTAGGAATTAATCGTTTATATTTATATTGCCAAAATTGCTTATATTACTTTAAAAAAAGAGGAAAACTTCTTTTATTTATAAACTATCCCTGCTTGGCTAAATCCAAGTCCCGGCCTAAGCCAAATCCTTAAAAAAGAATAATTCTCGTAAAAACTATAAAATATTATATAAAAGTAAAATAAATTCTTATTTCATTATATTCGTTTCTTTATAGAAAAAGCTCGCTCCAAAACTCCAAAAATAAAGCGGAATAGATTAAGAAATTAAATAAGAACTAATTCTATAATTATAATTTAATTTTCTTTTCTAATTTCTATTTTTGCAAAAATTAAATATTATTATAAATATTATCGAATAATTCTTTAAAAAAGTTTTTTATAATTAAAATATCGTTCTCGTTTTTATCGATCTATTTAGCAAAATTATTTTCCATTATTTTTATATTAGTTTTAGTAACTTTTTCCTTATTTTTAAAACTCGAAAACGAAAAAAAAATAATAATTAATTTTTTTTTATCGTTAAAAATAACGATATATTCTATATTTAGTTTAAAAAGTTTTTTTAATTTATTTTCTTTATATCGAAAAAACGATTTATTATTAAAAAATAAACTTTTTTTATTAATTTTTAAAATATCGAAAATATATTTTATTTAAAAAGTAATTTACTTTCGTTATTCGATTCTTTTGTAAAATTCGTTAAAAATAATATTAAAATCGATTTATTTGCCGATATTGTATTAAATTATAAAATAATTATAAAATTTATTATAATGAATTATATCGAAGATTTTTTTAATTTCCTTAAATTAAATATTTTTAAAAAAAGATTTATTATTTCTAATATTTATAAATCGTTTAAAAATAAAAATACGAAATCTTTTATAAATAAATTTAACGTTTTTATAATAAACTTCGTTTCTAAAATATTCTTTATCGTTAATAGTAAGCAAATTAATAAATATAGAAATTCGTTTATATTTATTTTTTTTAACGAAAGTATACGTTATTATAATATTTTATCGATATAAATATAAATCGAAAGTTTTTATTTTTTTAATCGATTTAATTTCGATAAAAAAAATTACTATATTATCGAAAAGAAAATTATCGTTAAAGCTAAAAAAAAAATATTTAGTATTATCGTAAATATTTTGCAAAATCGACTCGAGTTTATTAATATTAAAAATTTTAATATAATTTATTTCGGAATTAAATTATTTAAAAAAAAGTTTAATATATAAATAATCGACTAAATCGATTATTTTAATATTTTTTTTTAAAAAAACGATACTCGTTTTTATCGCGAAAATAAATTCTTAAAAATCGAGGATAAATTATAAAATAAATAAAGTAATTCCTTAAGAATCGATAATATAGAAATTATAAAATAGAATTAATCTAAAGTAATTAAATAATAAAGAAATAGTAAACGTTTTTTAAAAAAAAAAAATTACTCGAAGAATTATAACGATTATAAAACTTTAGTATTTTAATTTCTTTAAAAAAGAAATTTAATAACTTTTTAGTTTTAATTTAATCGAAGAAATCGATTATTATATAAATAATTATAGTTTTTAGATCGATAAAAATAGTAATTGTAAGGGGTCAGGCCTTTGGGAGCTCGAGGCTAGGCCTCGGCTGGGCTATCGTACGAAGGGAATACGATGGCTGCCAAGCCTTTGGCCAAGTAGTAGTTAGGTAATTATTAGAAAGTTGCTATAGTAACTTTTTATATTCGCTAGTTAAGACTATAGTTCGATTCAGCATCGAGCTTACTTTAGTTTTATATCGAGTTCAATAATAGTATACTATAACTATATCTTAAGTTATTTAAGTAATTTAGCTCGTTATATTTTAAACTCGATTCCTTTACGAATAGTCTATGGAACGACGTTGTATATATATCGACCTAGTTATAACTCGAAAAACGTCGAGATTTATACTAAAAAGAGATTATTAAAACGAGATTTATAAAATTAAATATTAAAACGGGATTTATAAAATTAAATATTAAAACGAGATTTACAAAATTAAATATTAAAATAAAATTTATAAAATTAAATATCGAAATAGTATCGAAATGATACCGATTCACTTACGAGTTAAAAGAAGGTATAGAGATAAATAAAATAATAGAGCTATAAATAGATATTATAAATAAAGGCAATTCGGGGCTTTAAAGGCAGATTGTGAATAGGGAATAGGTATAGGAATAATATCGCTAATAACAGGAGATTAATGCCTAGTTATTGTAGAGTCTAAATGATATTCGGGCTGCTCTTCGTATGTCTATTATATCCGAACCACCTACGATACAAGTACTATAATAGATAAAACGGCACGGGGGCGAATCGGTAAGAAATCGGAAGCCTAAATATTTTTTATCCCACTCGAATAAATTCGATGGATAAGATTATATAGCGTACTTAGCATTTAAAAGTTACCTTTAAATTAAATTTAAAATCGATTCGAAAGCTATTAAGGGGAAAATAGAGAAAGTATAATACGGTTACGAATATTTTACAAATAAAGTATTTAAATGGATTTTCCCATGGATAGCTTTAGCCGAAGTAAAGCAGAAACTTTTTAAAATCGAGGACTTTTTTACTTAATTAAACGTAGTATTTAATAATCCTTAGAATATATAAAAAAACTTTAAAGTAAATTAACTCCAAAAAGCAAAAAAGCCAACTTTTCTAAGAATTCCTATAAAAATTTAAGCAAAAGCTATTAAAAGTAGAAGAGTAGAAGTTTTCGAACGGGGTTCGAAAAGGTTATTTATAATTAGTAGTCTTTAAAAAGATTAAGGAGAAATTAATAGTCGTTGAGAAGCTTGCTAAATACGAAGACTTTGTTAACTAGCTACGAAGGATATTCGATAACTTTGCGGAACTAGATCGATTCGATAGCAAGTATGGGATATGGGCTAAGCTTTATAGCGAGTTAAAACGAGGCAGCGAAATGGATTGGAAACTTACACCTCGAGTCGCGTACGGATTAGGCCCAAATCGGTCGTCGAATGATAGGTCAAAAACTTTAGCTAAATAGGTATTAAAGGAGGTGTTAGAATAGCGTCGTATAGCGAACGAATGTCTTTGATGTAGCAATGCCAGCCACTTTATTGCCAAATGCCTTTTAAGCTTTGCGAAGAAGCTACCGCTTTAACCAAGAAGGCCTAAAGCGGCTACTATTGCCTTCGAATAGGCATTGGAACGAGTCTATAAAGCCATTGGGCAAAATAGAAAAATTAAGGAATTAAGTTTTGATTTTAAATCGGGCTTAGGAAACGAGTAAGTTTTGTATAAAATCGCATATGGAGTAAAGGGGAGTCGAAGGCTTTGCGGAAGAAGTAGGGAGAGTTTAAGAAGGATATGTATTACAAATCTATAATTATATTTACTTTAGTTAATTATAATTTTTTTACTAAAACTATAATAAATATTAGATATTTATATTATGGACTTTATAACTTTGTTTATATTACAAGATTAAATTTAAAGCGTATACAAATTAAATCCTTCCAAATGGAAGCGTTTAATAGTAAAAAGATTAAGCGACTTATTTAGGAAATAATTGTAATCGATATTAATTTTGAGAATTATTAAAAAAGAGTATGGTTTTATATTATTCCTTTAAAAAAGTACGATATATTCTTGGGCATATTTTAAATTAGGAAAAGAGGTGTCAAAATTGATAAAAAAAAGGAAGTGACTACGAATTAAGCGTAGGTTGGGGTAGTATTGGAAGGATAAAAAGGACGGGAAAAACGACGGAGTGTTTATAATAGTCGTACGTATTTAGACTATAGTAAAACGTGAGTTGAAGAGTGTCGAGCCGGCTCGATTTATATCAGTTGCTGCTTGGCATATAGTAAAGAATCGGAAAGGGGGCAAAGCACAAGTATTCTCAACTATAATGCGGGATATCGATAAAGCGCTACGTTTAAAAACTTATTTAAATCCTAGAACTAAGTTGCTTTTACATTTACTCGAATATTTATCGGTATTTAATTGAGATAACGTGAATAAGCTACCTTTATATAAAAGTAAAAAAGTCGATTACATTATTGAATTAAAGTAAAGGAAAGATGGGATAATATCGGAGGTACTTTGGGAGCTAATATACGGAATATTTAAAAATAAACTTTTTATTTTACGAAAAACGTTTATTAAATTATTTAATAAAGGGTTTATTCGAGTTAGTAATAATTTTGTAACGATTTTAATATTATTTGTACAAAAGTCGGAAAAAAGCTTTAGATTTTGTATTAATTATAAAGCTTTAAATAAGTTAATTCGTAAGGACCGTTACTCGCTACCGTTAATTCAAAAGACGCTTTAAAGCTTTATCGAAGTTAAATAGTTTATAAAATTGGATATAATTATAACTTTTCATCGGATTCGAGTAATAAAAAGCGATGAATAGAAAATAGCGTTTCGAAATAGATTCGGCTTATATAAATAGTTTATTACGCTATTTAGCTTAGCGAACGCTTTAAATATTTTTTAATACTATATTAATTAAGTATTAAAGAATATTTTAAACGATTTTTACTTAGCTTATATTAATAATATTATTATTTTTTCGAAGTCTTGGAAAAAGTATTGGAAATATATCGAAAAAGTTTTAAAGCGACTTCAAGTTACTGGCCTATAATATAATATCGAGAAATGTAAATTTAAAGTTAAATTAATTAAGTATTTAGGCTTTATTATCGAAGTAAAGGAAAGTATTTAAATAAACCTTGAAAAGGTTAAAGCTATTTAAAAATAGGAAGCGCTAACGATTATAAAAAACGTACAAAGTTTTTTAAAATTCTTTAATTTTTATTAAAAGTTTATTAATTATTATTTAGATTTAGTTCGGTTTTTGACCAAACTTACTCGTAAAAATAAAATGTTTTTATAATTAAATTAGGCAAATAAAGTTTTTAAATAGCTAAAAAGAATCTTTTTAATAAAACCGGCTTTAGTTTTATTTAATTACGAGAAAAAGACACGAATCGAGATTAATTTATTAGGTTAGTATATCGAGGGTATTCTTTTGCAAACTAATGTAAAAAGCTTATTTATATTTTATTCGTTTTACTTTCGAAAATTAAACGAGGCTAAATGCAATTACAAGATTTATAATAAAGAAATGCTTGCGATCGTACGAAGCCTTGAGGAGTTTGATATAGAGCTTAGGAGTTTGGAAGAGTTCGAAATTTACTTGAATTATAAGAATTTACAATATTTTATAATTATACGAAAGCTAATCGAATAGTAGATAAGGTAGTCTTTAATATTTTTTTAGTATAATTTTCGAATTATTTACATTTCGGGCGTGGATAACGGCCGGGTAAATGCTTTGTTAAGGAGGGACTAGGACTTTTTTAAAAGAGTAAGCGACGATAAATTACAAAAAAGGAATATATAATTAATTAAATTAGAATAGATAGGGAAGGGAGGAGTAATAGTAGCGGGGACGAGTCGCTTTCGAGCAAAAGACGATAAAGGAAAAGTAGATGCTATATCGACTTTATTTAAAAATTGGCCGGAAGTTATTCGAAACGATTTTAAATATACTCGAATTTTAAAAGCTATACGAGATTAAAAGTAACGATTCCTATTAAACTTATAATTAAAAATATTAATAGCTAAGTATGGAGTATTCGTAGACGATAAGCTAACGTATTAGAGCCGTATTTAGATCTTTTCAAAAGGGAATATAAAAGCAAGAATACTTTAGGAAATATATAATTTCTCGATATACGTTTACCTCGAACGAAAGTTTATATATATAATAGTAGCTTGCTAATTTTTTTAGTTAAGGATATCGAGGGAAATATAGTAATTCGTTAAAGCTTGTAATAGCTATAGTAGTAATAAAGTTTAAAAATCGAAAAAATTAGGTTTTTTTAAGCCACTCCCGATATTAAGCCGAGTTTAATTCGAATTATTTATAAATTTTATTACAAGCTTTCCTTTATCGAAAAAGTATACGAATATAGTAGTATTTACGAATCGCTTAAGCAAAAAAGTAGTGGCGGAGAGCTTGGAAAATATCGAAATCGAAATAGTAATGAAATAGTTTTTAATTAGGTACTATTTTCACCACTATTTGCTTTAAGCTATTATTTTAGACTAAAGAATATAGTTTATAAATGCGTTTTGGAAAAGGTTATGCGATTTGCTTTAAATACAACGCCGATTTAATATTTTTTTTTCGCTCGAGATTAACGAGTTTACAAAACGAGCGAATAAAGTCGTCGAGACAATATTAAAGAAGCTAGTTAATTAGGCCTAAGACGATTAGGCAAACTATTTGCTAATCGGAGTAAAGGCGATTAATAGCCGGAACGCCTTCGCTACAAGAGTAGCGCCTTTCTTCATAACTCACGGTTGGAATTAGGAAGTGCTATAGCTTGGCTTCGAAACAAAGCCGAATTGTACTTGAGACTCCCCTATCTCAAGAGCAAACGCCGTATTTCGCAAGCTGAAGGATATACGAGAAATAGCGAAAGCTTTTATGGCAGCAATATAAGAGGTCTAAAAGGCGGTTGCGAATTGGAGAAGAGACTAAGCCCCGGCGTATAAAGTAGGGGATAAAATTTGGCTAAATTTAGAAAATATCGCTATAGAACGCCTAAGTAAGAAGCTTGACCAACGGTATGTAAAGTATATTATATAAGAAATATACGGCTCGTATATATATAGGCTAGACGTCCCCCCAAGTCGCCACAACGTCTTTCCCACACGATTACTAAGCTAATTAACGAGCCGTTGAAAGGCCAAGTAGTAATCGAACCACATCTAATTAGGCTACGAATTAACAACGACTAAAAATATAGTATCGACGAAATTAAAGATTAAAAACGAGGCCGGGGAGGCTTCGATTTATACTTAATTAAATAAATTAATTATAAAAAGCTTACTTAAAAATCATAGGAATTCGTTAAAGATTTAATTACTTTGGAGTAATAGAAAGTTCGAAAGCGGAAAAGTTATATATCGTTAAAGGGCTATATAGGCATACGAAAGAAAAGATCGAAAGGAAACCGGTAGTAATATAAGGGAAAGAGAAAAAGGGAGGAGAGGGGTAATGTAAAGGGTTAGGCCTTTGGGAGCTCGAGGCTAGGCCTCGGCTAGGCTATTATATGGAGGGGATACAATAGCTGCCAGGCTCTTGGCCAAGTGGTAGTTAGGTAATTGTTAGAAGGTTGCTATAGTAACTCTTTATATCCGCTAATTAAAACTATAGTTCGATTCAGCATCGAGCTTACCTTAGTTCTATATCGAGTTCAATAATAGTATACCGCGACTGCACCTTGAATTATTTAAATAATTTAACTCGTTACAATAATCGTCGAAATATAAAAAAATTTAACTAATTATTTAGAAAAGCGAAATCGATTTTTTATTAAATATTTTTAGCGATATTCTTTAATTTCAAAGACTTTTTTAAAATAAAAACGAATTAAAAAATAAATCCAAATTAATCGAAAACTAATTTTTTACGTAATTAAAAAATAAATTATAACGATACGTTTTATTTATTTATTTTAATTAAAATCTAATTTAATATAAAAAGTTTTATAAATTTTTTTTAAATATTTATTATATGAAATAGAAAAAGCAATACTATAATAATTATATTACTAAACGAATTCCAAAATATTATTTTATTTTCGAAAATTAATTTTATTAAAAAATAAAATTCTAAATTTTTATTTTTTTATTATTTTGTAATTATATTTTATAATATTTTATATTAATATATATTTTTTTTTTAAAATTTTATTTTTTACGTAAAATTTTTTTAGTAAAATTAATCGCTATATTTGTAAATAATAACTTATATTAAGTCAGATTATGGAAGCACATTATATGAATAATATATTAACTAAAGTTAAGGATCCTAAATACAGCCATTTAAGGGGTTTTATCTCTCGCTCCGGAACTACGTTCCTCCAAAAGCCAAACCTATTTCGGAAGCCCGACGCGGTACGACGGCTCTCCCCTAAATCACCTGACTAAATTCTATAGCCAGATCTACCACTTACTCTAATACTTCTACTCAAATCTAGAATCGGATCTAGGGTGCTCTTCATCTCTAGTGTTTGTTTAACAAATGGAAGCCAAATAAATGTAAGTACGCCCAATAGCGTCGCCAATCCTAAGGCTGAAGTCCTTCACTTATAGTGCCTTAAATATCAGGCTAATTTCTGGGAAACCCAAAATTTAGCCTAAATTATCAAGCATCCATAATGCGATTGGACTCCATTCCATTTTTCCTCTACACTCAACTCCTACTTAAACTATAACCTATTCAAGCGAGTGCTTTTTCTAAAGTAGTTCTTAAAAGTCATCGTTTCCATATAAAGATCTAAGCGGCTCCTACGATCCCTTCGTTAACAAGGCCCATTATACCCTTAAATCTCTCGAACAAAGTCTTTTTTAATAGTTTCGTAAACTTATTAACTACTATTTTATTAATCGAAATATATATAATCGATATATATTATTTAGCTTTTAAGTCCCGAATATAATAATAACTTATATCGATATACTTTAATCTTTTATAGAATTGGGAGTTTTTAACTAATGCTATTATACCTTAGTTATTAGCTTTTATATCGACGAGCTTTAGATCCCCTCTAATATATTAAGGGAATCCTATATCTCTAAGAACTTATACGAGCTATTATCCTTGCTTGCAGTATATTGCTATGCCGATATATTTAAATTCTATACTCGAGGTTGCCATTAATTTTTGCCTTCGACTCCTCTATAAAATCGGTTCTTTATATAGTATCGCCACGTATTCTAAAATACTTTTGCGATCTTTTATATTTACTTAATTAACGTTAAAATAAAATATTAGTAGCGACTTTGCGTCCGATTTACTTACTTTCGCCTTAGACTTTATTTCCTAGACTAAATTTATAAAATAAATCCTTTTACTTATAGCAATCGACGGCTTATATTTAATCTTCTACTTAATTATTATTTGCAAATATCTTCCGAAGTTTTTTATCCCACTATTGTATCGTTCTATGGAGTTTTACAATTACTAACTTAGTCTTCCAATATAGAAGGCTATATTTAGTCTAGTGAAGACTATAGCGTACATCACACTTCCGACTTTCTACTAATATTTAATACAATCGATTCTATCCTCTTCGGGCCTAGTAACCTCAAGTTTATCGTACTTTCCAATTATCGATATAAATTTCGGTTTCCTTATAGAACTTAATTCCATTAGTAGCTCGAGCCGCTATAGCACCTTCTCCAAATATTATTCTTAATTTAAAAACAACTCCCTAATGGCGCGATTACGCGAGACTTTTATACTTAAAATCTTATTAATCTTCTTTAAAAGCTTAGTATAAAAGCGTTTGCGCATCGAGTCGTAGAACCAATCCAAATCACGATTATCCCTAGCGGCAATAGCTATATCGTCCACATAAACAAGGAGTTTAATACCCTTCTTAGCGTGGGTAAATAAACAAGGATCCGCTAAGCTTTATACGAAGCCTAGCTTAATCAAATAGTCCTTGCAAAAAGCATTCTAATCTCGTGCTAATTATTTTAAACTATATAAACTTCTCAACACTTTTAGCGCATATCCCTTCTTGATTGGGACTCCTTCGGGGGTGGACAAGTAAATGCATTCTTTTAAAAACGCTTCAATAAACGCGTTCTTAATATCGTATTGTCTGCATTCCAAGTCCTCTATAGCAACCATGGCAAAGAACACACGTAGTATATCCATACGCATAATAAATGCGAAAGTCTCAATGTAATTTTTACTAAATATTTAAAAAAATCCTTTAGCTACAAAGCGGGCCTTGTATTATTCTAAGGATCCGTTAGAGTTTATTTTAATAGTAAAGACCTACTTTATAAACATTAGGTTCGTGCTTTTAAATGCCTTCTTTTTCGTCCATATCCTATTTGCCTTTAAAAATCTAATCTCTTTTATTATAGCTTCCTTTTATTCGTCGCCATGCTCCAAATCAAAGACTACTTCCTTGTAGAACTTCGGAATAGTGATATCGATAGTTCCTTCTATAGCGATAAATGCTAACTTTTCGACTTCTATCTCTAATTCAATAATTCGATATTAAATAAAAGTTGCAATAAGGGCCTTAACCCTCTTATTCGCTCGATTACTCTTATCGACATTATAATCCTTTCGCTTTTCAAATCCAATCGTAGCTTCCCTATAGATGCTACTCTCATTAACTCCTACTAGTTCTAGAGCGTCTATTATAAAAATGTCCTCGAAAGTGGACTCCTCCTAGCTTCGTGCCTCGGGTTATATCGAATTCTTTTCCGCAAATTTTGTATTTCCGGCTTTATTTAAATTATGCATTATTAATCGTATTAATCGTTTATTATTTAGCGCGTTTTTTATTACGAATTTGTCGGTTTCTTTATCTACGAAAGCTACGTCGGTTTCCTTATCTTTCCCTTTAGTATTATCGGTTATAAAGAGGGGAGGGATCTCCCCGATTTATAATTGCTTATCTCGTAATTTTTAATATTTCGAGATAAATATAATAGTAAATAATATCTCGATAAAAAAATTATTAAACTTTTTTAAAAGCGTAATAACGAGTAGAATAACATTTTCTTTTAATAGCCGGCCGGCTGGCTTTTTTATCGCTAGTGCATTTAATGTAAAGCTTTCGAAAAATATGCTTTATAATAGGACTCCACCTTTCTCTCGTATTCGAAGATCGAGTTCTTTTTTTTAGCGCTTTTTATCGAAGTCCACTATTTTTGCTATTTCTACTTTATTTAAATTAAAGGCATATATCCAATGCTATTACGTCGTTTCCTCGCTATATCCAATAAAGACGCCTTCTCTTTTTTTATCTAGGAACTTTTTGCTAGTAGTATTTATAGGCTAAGACTTTGGATTAATATATAAATAGCATACACACCCGAAGACCTTAACGTGGTCTACACTAGGGATTATTTTTATATATGCATCTTTCGAAGTAAGTCTCACTTCATCGACGAATGGTCTATATAGTATAATATTCCACAATTATATACTATACTTTACAGCCTAGTCCCAAAACTCCAAAAAAAGTCCTACATCCTTTAGAAATAATTTCACGCTAATTTCCATTTTTTAAATATTCCTTTCGGCAATACCGTTTTAGTGCGATCCTTTATATACTATCGTCGGTTCCTTTTTTATATCTTATTTTAACTATTCGTTAAGCTTCTCTTTAATTTCTACTACGTTATTTAATTTTATTACTATAACCTTTAAACTAATTGCAAACTTTTCTCGATTCTTCCACTTTTTTAATCCCAATATTAAATTCGATTTCGTTTTAGTTAGCAAGATCTATATGCAATAAGTTAAATTATTAATAATTTAATAAAACTATATATTTTCTTTTAACGATAGCAAGAATAATTTTGTAATATCGATTAAAATTAAAGTAAAAATTAATTCTTTCCAAAGGCTTAGCCTTTTATTTATTCTATTTCTTAGCTTAATTAATTTGCAAACTTTGCAAATTTCTTTTTTTAACGGAATAATAATTAGCCTTTTAAATTTCGTTACTTTATATAAATTTCGAAGTTAATCGAGTCCTATATAATCAAATCGTCTATATATAAAATTATAATAATTAACTCTCTTCTTTTTTAATAATCTTTTCACAAAATAATTATCTTTTACTTTTTTAAAAGCATTCACTTCTTTTTGCTACGTAATCTCGTCGGCTATAAGGATTATATAATAGCAAAGCTCGTCGCTATTATCTTTCTTTTTATCGAAGTCCTTTCTAAAGGTAATTAGTTTAAGGGCTGGCTTTATTAATTTAAATTAAAAACTAGATTCTAAATTTAAATTAATAAAAAGCTTTTTCGATTTATTAAATTTAATTTCCCGAATTAAATTTAGAAAATTTAATAAAATAAACGAATTATTACATTTACTTTTATTTAAATTTTAAACGGTATTTAAAAAAGCAATTTTTTTAATACTTTAAAATCGCGATATAATTTTTAATATAAAATATAATTCTCTTTTTACATTAGCTTAGAGAACTACATTTTTATCCTTATTTATAAATTATATGAAATCTTTATTAAAAATTTCGACGTATTTTTAATCGAAGTAAATTTTTCGATTTAAAAAAAAATTTATTTTTAAATTAAAAACGTATAAAATATTTGGTAAAAGCAAAGAAACGCTCGCGACTTTTATTTTAGTAATCCCTATTTCATTAGTATATAACATCCCTTCTCCAATTTTAATAGTACGCCTTTTAATTTTAATTAATAGACCTTTAAATAAATTAAGTTAATTAATTATATATACTATGCAACTAATATCTTCGCACTAGTATAAATTAAGAATCTTATTAGATTTGCTTTTAAAAACGTAATAATTCTCATTAATGTCCTTATTTTCATCGGTTCCCGATTTAAATAATGCATTATAATTTAAATATAAAGTATTGTCGATATTTTTAACGGCATGCCCGTGATCTTTATAGTAATAAGCACGCTTTTTAATATATTACTTTCGATCTTTATACGCCTTATTTTTAGGCGAAGTTCGTCCTTTCTATTCATCCTTTTTTAACTTAGATAAATATCGTCTAACTTTTAATATTCGAAACTCTTTAATAAAACTAAGTAATAAATCTTTTAATTTATAATTCGCGAGATTATAATCGCTTTTACAAAAGTAATAGCCCGACTATAGAGTTTTGCCTTTCGCTATATATATAGCTTTATTTAAAATAAATCTTCGTGTTATAAATGCATTTGCTTTACTATTAATTTTAAACTTAGCTAATTTTAAAACGTATATTTTCTCGTATAGTTTCAAATAAAGTTAAGTATTTAACGTATCGCAAGTAATCTCGAACTTCTTTAGTAATTCTTCGATAAAGTATTCGAGCATTTTCTTCTCGCTATAAAATCTCGCTAAATTAGCAAATACAACTCTTCTCTTTACTTCCATTAATATAGTTTAAGTAAAGTCGATTATTATTAAAATCGTATTTCCATCGATATCTCTACTATATTAAAAAAAAGTAATTCGCTTAATATTTTTGCGATTTTCTTATAAAGTAATTGTATTATATTTTGCTTAGAAATAGTTCCATTAGTTTTTAGCGAAGTAATATAATTATACGAATTCTTTATCGATATCGCTAAATATTTTTAATATTTTCAATTTGCATACGGCAAATATCTTTTTATACTTCTCGGATTTCGTCTCGTTAAAGAAGCTTAAGCCAAAGTTTTTTCCTTTTAAAAGTTTCAATTCTCCAAGGCTCCTACGTAATGCCTCTATATTTTCGGCTGCGGTTTTAGTAGTATTTAGAAAGAGTCCTAAAGCAAAACTGCTTGCTGGCGTAAGCGAGTCTGGGAGCTGGGGGTATATGGTCGCGTACTATTCGAGTATTTTATAGATAGCGTACTCTCAGCCTTTACTTTCGAAGTATAATTCGGCTTCTTCGAACCAGCCTATATAATTAAGTCTCGTTAGGATTAGGAGCTTCGTCTCGCTCTATAATTCGCTATTAAATTTTATATCGATAATAAATTATAATGTAGAAAAGGGAATAAAATATATAGAATTTAAATTATCGAAATGTAATCTAAATTTAATAAATCTATAAATTTATTCGAGTATTTTTAAATTGTCGAATCGTAGCCTAAATATAGTTAAATTTGCAAATTAATTCGATTAATCGATTTGTTATATAGTAGTGAAATTTGAATTATTCTATAATCTATCTTCTTTACTATTAAAGTAGCACTCCAATCCCGATACTTTTAATCGTATAGCCTTGCCTATTTCTTCGTGCGAAGGGTCTAGGACTTTTACAGTTCGTAGCGCTTTCTAATTGGATCACCCATAGTGATACTTTTGTACTTGCTAGCTACTGCTCCCCTCTAATTAGGAATCTTATTGAATTGCCTACTAGCTCTCGATCGCCGACACGAGAGAATTCTAAGGGCAATTAATTATTAATCATTAAATAGCAACCGGGCTTATAATCTATTAAATCAAACTATGGAAGCACATTATATAAATAATATATTAACTAGAATTAAGGATCCTAAGTATAGCCATTTAAAGGGTTTTATCTCTCGCTCCGGAACTACGTTCCTCCGAGAGCCAAACCTATTCCGGAAGCCCGACGCGGTACGACGGCTCTCCCCTGAATCACCTAACTAGATCCTATGGCCAGATCTGCTACTTACTTTGACAACTTATATATAATTCTTTTATATATCGATTTTTTAATAAACGATAATAATATTATCGATATTATATAATTAAAAATCGTCGACGGAATTATAAAAATCGGATTTAAAATTAAAAAAGTATTAGAAAAAAATATTCGAAATTACGAAATAGTATTAATAGAAATTATTTTAATATTTTTGGAAATAGAAATAAATACGGAATTTTTTTTAAAAAATTTAATGAAATCGATATCGATAATATCGATATAGAAAATAATTATAAATTTCTATATTTTAAATTCGTTAAAAAAAACGAGAAAAAATTCTTTAGTATAAAAACGTCGAATTAATATATTGCATTAATAAAATAAATATTCCAATTTTTGTAAAGTTTTTTTCTTTAATTAATCGATTTCCAAAATTGTATTTCTTTATTTAAATTCTCGAATATAATTCGCTAATTTCGAAATATCGATAAATTTTATAAATTTATCGAAAATATTTAATTTTATAATATTTTATCGAAAAATTATTATATTAATAATTTTAATAATTTCTCGAAAGAAAATCGTTTTATTTCGAAATATCGTAATTAATTTATTATAATTATATTTAATTATAAAAATATTTCGAAATTTTTTTAAAAATAATCGAAAGAATTAAATTTGCGTAAAAATTTTATTTTTATAAATTTCGAATTTATTATTTAAAACTTTATAAAATATATTACGAGAATTCTTTACTTTAGTATTAAAGTATACGTTTTTTTAATTCTTTTAACTTTATCGCTAAAATCTTTATTTCTTTTATAATAATTTTGCAAAAGTTTAATTTTAAATTTTATCGTTTTTTTAATTTTAATTTTTTTTTATTATAAAATAATTTTATTTTTAATTTTATTTTTCTTTTATAATAATTTCTCGCAAAAAATAAAAATCGCTTTAGCTTTATTAATAATACTAAAATCTTTAATATTAATTTACATTTTTTTAAAATCGAGAATTTTTATATTAATGTATTAAAGTTTTATAAAAAATGCAAAAAATAGAATTATAGTATTTATACGAATTACGATATCGGTAATAGAAATTTTAAAAAACATTATAAAAACTATAGATTAATACGTGAAAAATACTAAAATTATATATATTTAATTAAAATTATCGTATAATTTCGAGTTTTTAAATTACGTAAATTAATTTCCGATCGCGATTTTGAATATATTTGAATTTCGAAGAAATAAAAAATAAATTATAAAAAATTAAAAAAGTTTAAATTTTTATAATTATTACGAAAATTATATAAAATAATTATAATTTTTCGTATTTTTGCTTTTATTTATATTTTTGATAAAAATATATTATAAATAAATTTAAATTCCAATGTATAGAATTTTCTATAATAGAAAACATTTAATATTAGCAAATATTAAAAATATATTAAATTTCAAAAATACGATTTTTAATAAATATATAATTTTATTTCTATTTATTTTTTTTGCAAAAAATGAAAATTTGAAAATATTTAAAGAAAAATCTTAAAAATATAACGATAAATAATTATAAATATAAAAATTATAATAATTTCGTAATATAACGAATTAATTCATTAGTTAGAAATAATAATTCGAAAAATATATAAAAAAGCAAAATTAAAATATATAAAAGTAACGAAATATAAAAAAAAAAAAAAAT
>QYAJ01000269.1:0-31762 GCA_003988865.1 Phialocephala sp. D728 | reverse complement strand
AAGAAGGATTTATCGTGACGTTTAGCTCGTGCCGATCACCGATCCAGGCCATTCTAGCCTGCCGACGCTTCCGACACTCATTCCAGCCATATCACAAAAATGCATTAATTAATTTTAATTGCAATAATATCGGATATATATTTAAAATAGTAAATTTATTTAATATTTGCAAATCGATAATTAAACGTTTTTTTACCGCTATAAATATCGGCGAAGCAAAAGAAATTAGCTTATTTATATATTTTATTTTATTTCGTATTTATAAATCGTTAAAAACTTTATTTACAATAGCTTTATTTTTAATATCGAGTAGGAATATTTTCGAAGCGATTTTTTTATTTTACTATTCTTCGACGAATAGTATTTTTATATATTCCTTTTTAAATATATTTATTAATTCTCGATTCGTTTAGTAATTTTGAAATTATATTATTATATTATATAATACGTTTACTACTTTTAAATCGATATTATAAATATATACTTTATTATTATAAATAATTTCGAGAATATTCTATAATTTATTAATATTAAAATTATATTGCAAATTTCGATATTATAAATCGTTATTTTTTAATTTATATTTCTTTTCCTTTTTTATTTTAATATTATTTTCCGTTTCGATATTATATTCGAGGTTTATATAAATTTCTTTTTTATCGAGTCCATTAATATATTTTAATTTCGTTTTCGAATATATTATTTTTATTATATTAGAATTATTTATAATATTAATAAAGTTTGCATAATTAAAAATTAAGTTCTTTATTTTTATATATAATATTTCGAAAAAGTATATTTTATTACGCGAGACTATTATGTATTTAATGAATATAATAGCTTTAAACTTTAATGGAATAATTATTTTCGCTATTATAATAACTTTGCGAAGTATTTTTAATTATTTATTAAGAATCGTTACTATTATTATAAAGTCGTTATAAATTTATAGCGTTAATATCGAGTTTTTGTAATTAATTACTATTATCGCTATTTATAAAAACTCGGTTTTTAGTAGTAATTCTAATTCGAGCTAATTTATTATTTAAATAATAATTATAACTTTGCTTAAATAATTCTTTCCATCGATTATTTCTAAAATAAATACGAGAAAAGTAGCTCGTTTAAATAATATTATAAAATTAATAAATTTTTTAAATATTATTTTTTGCAAATCGTTATATATTATATTAAAATAATCGAATAACTAATTTTTACCGACTAATGGACGAATGCAGCCGATATTTATATAATTTAATATTAAAGTATCGTTTATTTAAAGCTTAATTTCCAATTTTATATATATATAGCTAACTTTTTCAATTAATAATTAGTAAATCCGAAGTTAAATTTCGATTACTTTCATTTTTATATTACAAATTAAAAATGGATTCGTTTTAAAGTTTTTATAAATATTCACGTAAATGTATTTAAATATTTTTATTCGTAATTAAAATATTTCGCTATATTTGCTATAAATCGATGACTTTATTTTATTAAATATTATTAGGAAATAATCGTTTTATAATTCGACGTTATTCTCGAGAAAGTTCGAGAATATAAACTTTTTCGCGATAATATATTCGCTTTTCTATAATTCTTTTTTATATTTCGCTTTATAATTCTTCGAGATATTTATATAATCGAATATATAATTTGCATCGTTATAACGCTAATAATATTTAAACTTTTATTTATTATATTTTAATTTAAAATACTTATTTTCGAAACGATTTTATTCTCGCTTTAAGTTTTCTTTTTCGTTTACGAATACTACGATTAAAAAATAGCGAAGTTTTAATAATAGTAATAGTTTTATCGCACTTTAGTTCTAAGTTTAATTAGTACTATCTCTTTACTAATATAGCTTAAATTACTATTATAGCTTAAGCTATTATAGTGGCCGCGATTACTATTATAATTTAAAATAGAAAAGTCGGAATTCGAGATTAAAACTATAAAGCATCGATAAAGTTGCCTATATATCGAATCTCGAACTTTTTTTAAAGTCGTTACTTTTATTATTATATTATAGAAGTATTTGGCTTTACTTTATTGCCGAAGTCGTTTAAGTACGCTTACGTAATATAGTTTGCTATAATTCCTATTTCGACGCTAATTCTTTAAGCCAAATAGAGATCGCTATCCTTTTTTAAAAAGCGAAAATAAAAGAACGTAATTCTTCGTCTAAATTATTATATATATACGCTAATTACTAATAGGACTTCTTTATATCTACGGCCTTGGTATATTTTATAATCGTTGCAATATATACTTTTACATTTCGTTCTACTAGCGAGTTATTTAAAATATATGCTTTTGCATTAAGCTTCGTGATCGCTGCCGGAATAAAATTCTTAAATCTCTCGATTAAATACTTAGCCTATAGTTATACTCCTTCGGGCATAAAACGAAAAGCTAATTTTATCGTATTCTTAATTTCTTCGATATACTACTTTTATATAACGCTTCGTAAATATATTTATAAATTCGATCGAATAATACTTTTTTTTTCTATTAATATATTAAATTAAAAAGCATCGATAAAAAAGTATACGTTTTTTTAAATCGTTACTTTTCTTTAGTAAATATAATTATTATTATTTTCATTATCGAATTAAAAAAACTTTATATTTTTTAAATTTTATTATAACGATATTTCGTCGACGTTTACTTAATTCGATTATAATAAACTCGTTACTATTGCGTTTTCGTTTTCGACTTCGCTAAATAGTATAAAATTTAGATTACTATTATTACTTTTTAAGTTCGAGCTCTTTTCGTTATTACTTTATTCTCCCGATATTGCTAAAAGTCTACGATTTTATTTCCGTTTGTTTTTATTTTCAAAAGTAATTATTATAAATGCTGCTATTTCACTAGTTATTTCCTATAATAGGAAAGGTAGCTTCGCCGTAGATTTGCCATTATTTTATGCTTTTAGTATATTTCTATCTATCTCTTTTGTAGCGTTATTATATAGTAAAGAGAATTACTTATTACTTTAGCTACTTTTTCCCGATTCGAACGATTCGTTATTTCTTTTTAGTTTTGTTTTTAAGTAATATTAATTAAAGAAGGTAACGAATCGTCGTATATCTATTTTAAAAGCGGCTTTATTTATAGCTTAATTAGCAAAGAATAGCTATAGTATTTAGATTACGCTATTTGCAAATAATACTAATTCCAACGCTAATCGATTCCTCGTTTCCCGTTCTAGGAACGTTTTTATTAATCGTAAGTATTTAGCAATAATCTTATCGATAATATCGTCGATAATTTAAATTCTACTAGCCGAATAATACTTTATTTCTCGAAAGGTATATAGTTAATATGCGAAAGTAATATAAACGTTTAGTATTAGTTACTATATTATTAGCTCGATTATATATTATAAAATTGTAAAATTAGAATAACGTCGAGTTTTCGATAATTTCTTAATTAATATAATAGAAATTACTTTAAAAATGGAAAATTCCTTAATTTAATTATTTTATAAACGTTTAAAATATTACTATTATTTATTATAGTAATCTAACTTTGCATTATAGTAATTATAAAAAAAAATGCATTCTTATTAAATTAAAAAGGACGACTAAGTATAAGCGAGGCATATACTTATCCCGTTCCTATATCGTATCTATATTGCAATATTATCGATTAATGTAATAATTAATAATTATCGATACGAATTCTTTTGCTTTATTTATAATTTATTATATATATAGTATAATAAATTATTAAAAAGTAACTTTAATATTATACTTTTTGGCCGATTAGCTTAATAAATAAAAGCTTATTATATTTATTCATTATAATTAAATTTTATTTATTATAATTCTATTTTTTCGAAATTCGCGAAAATCGTAACGAAAATTATAATATATTTTAATAATAATCGCGAAATAACGTTTTTTACTTTATTATAAATTATAATTATTTCAAATTATTTTAAAAAGAATTAATAAAAATTCGTTAAAATTATAATATTTTTAAAAATTTCGTAAATAATTATAAAAGAATATAATAATTAAATATAAAAAACTATTTCGATTCGAATATTTATATACGAAAAAAAATTTATTTTATATAATATATTTTATATTTATTAAATAATTAATATAAAATTTAATATATAAATTTATATAAAATAAATTTTGAAAAATCGTTTATATTTTTTAAAAATATATCGAAATAATAATATTATAAAATATCGCGATTAAAATGAAAAATCGTATTAATTTTTAATATTTATATTATAACGAATATCGATTACTAAAGTATACAAAAGATTAGAATTACTAAATTAGGATTAGCGCTTTCCATACTTTGTTTTGCAAATTTAAAAAAAGCGATATTAGCTTTCTTTAAAGCTTTTGCATTTATATATTAAATAAATTTTTCCTATATTCTTTTTTAAAAATTATTTTAATTATTCTTAAATATAATTATATAATTTGCTTTACTCGTTTTTTATATAATAACTAAAACTAATATTTATTTAATTTTTTATAAAAGATTTTAATAAATTTATTATCTCGCGTATATATTAAAACTCGAAGAATTATAATTTTAAAAAAACGTTCGTAATAATATAAACTTTTTTATAAAAACTTATAGTATTTAATACTAATTCCTTTATATAAAACGATAACGTTTTTTGTATTTTCTTTTTCGCGAAAATTTATTTCTTTTACGTGGAATTTCTTTATATTATTTATTTAAATATATAAAATTAAAATTCTTTACGTAATTTTATTTTTTATATAATTTCGATTTACGAATTACTAATTTTTATATACTAAAGATTTATTTATATTATTTAATAATAAACTTTTTTTCTATATTATAAATATATCGATAAAATAACGAAAGATAATAATGTAATTTTTTTTATTAGAAATAATTTTATATTATTCTTTTATACGAATAGCGTAATTAATTAAACTTTTTTTTAAAATATAAAACGTTTTAAATATTCTAATTTCCACGATACCGACGATAAAAATATGCATTCCATTATTAGAAATATATAAAAAGTTATAATTTAAATTATATTAATAAATAGAAATAAATAATTTTAATAAAAAGTTTTAAATTTCGTATATAAGATTTTTAACGATTATTAATAATTGGAAAAGTTATTTAATGAAATTTAAAAGTTTTTTAAATTCGCTAATATTATTATTTAAAATAAAAATATAATAATTCGATATTTCGAAAATCGATTTATTTTATATTTCGATTTTATTTTTTACGAAATTAAATTCCCAAAATTCGAACGTTTACTATATTTTAATTTCTTTATTAAATTAAATAAAACTAAATATAACGATTAAAAAATTATTATAATAATTAAGCTCGATATTAACGTTAATTACTTTTTTATTAAAAAAATTAAAATAATATATATTAAAAATAAAATAATTAATTTAATCGCTAAATAATTATAAATTAAATTCCAAATCGATTCTTCCATTATTTATATTAATATAGAAATTTTTTTTATAAATATAAATAAATATTATAATAATTCGAATAAAATTAAAAATTTATAAAATAAATTTAATAAATTATATTATAAAAACGATTTCCAAAATTTCTATATCGAATGGAAATATATTATAATAAAATTTTCCATAATTAAAAATATTAAATTCAATACTATTCTAGTAAATTAAACGGCAAAGCCGATGCTTTAATAAAGAAAATAAGCGACTTTTTTTAAAACGATATAAATAAACGCTAAAAATATATAAATCAAATTTTATTTCCATTATATAAATTTTTCTTTATTATATAAAAAAATTTCGCTTTGAAAATTATTTTAAAAATTATATTAATGCATTAATTACTTAATATTAAATTAAATATAATAAAAGAAATTCGTTAAATACAAAAAATAAATAAATTTTATTTAAATATTTTAAAAAAACTAAAAAAAAAAGAAACGAATTAGCCTCGACGTTTTATTACTATATTATAATATCGACGATTATAAACTTTTTCGATTTAAAAACAAAGTTTAAATATTAAACGATTTTTGAATAAATTTAATTAAAAGAATTCATAATTAATTTTTAATTAAATATTTCGAAATTACTAAAATCTTAATTTATTTAAAACGTTATTACTATTAGCTTTGCATAAATAAAATAATTATTTAATTTATATAAAATTATTACGATTACCGATATAATAAAGTTTTAAAAAATATATATAATAAATTCCTTAATTCTTTATTAATATTTTTATAATTTTAGTAAAATATTTTAATAAACTTTATTATAGAATTATTTTTTTATAAAAATTATAATATTATTTTTATAATCGTATATCGATTATTCAAAAAACGTTACTTTATTTTTTATTTTTTAAAAAAAAACGAAATTTTTGCCGAAAAAATAATTTATTTATTTATAAAATATATATAGAAATATTATAAATTATTCGACTTTATTATTTCTAATCGAGAAGTATAATTTATAACGGAAATATAAAAATATTTATATTGAATATTTAAAATTATAACGCGACTTTTTATTATTTTCTATTTATAATCGAATAAATAAATTAAAATTACTAATAACGAAATAAAACGCTATTTTAAAATATATATTAATTATTAATAAAACGATTAAGTTCCATAGCTTTTTATAGCCAAATTCGTTATTAACGATTACGTTTCGAATACTATTTAAATAAATTTATTTTTTATTAATAAAAATTATTACTTTCGAATAAATTTCGATTTTAAATCGAAAATTAAAAAAAAATATAATCGAAAAATAATTATCGCTTTCGTTTAGAAAATAAGGAAGCTTTGAATTCCATTATAAAAAAAGATTTCTTTAATTTAAACTAAAATGGAAAAATTTGCAAATTAATACCGAAAATCGATTTTGAATTACTAAATCGAAAATAAAATATAAATATTTATTAAAAATATTCGTACGAAACGGAATTATTAAAAACTAAATAATAAATAAATCGAATTTTATTTTATTTTACGAAAAATTAATTATATTTATTATAAAATCGATATACTAAATACTAGAATTTATAACGTATTTTACTCGAGCTTACTATATCTCGATTCTAATAATTTTTTATTTAAATAAATTCCCGATTTTATAGAATTTAAAATTATTAATAACGAAAAAAAATATAAAATTATTAAAATATTAAACGTTTGCTTCTATTATAATAAATTGCAATATTAAATTAAATGAAAAAGCTAGCCCTCGAATAATATATAATATAACGCGAAAACTTTCGAAAATATAAAGAATTTATTGCAAAAATTTTATTTAATTTATCTACGATTCTTTAGTTTTAAAAACGAACGAGAATAAAAACGAAAAATAAAAAAGTTTAAAAAATTATTAGAATAGATTTTAATTATAATTAAAAAGAATTTTAATTTAGAAAAGTATTATTTTTATTATATTATTTTTACTATTTTTATTAATTTTTTAACGCTTTAGAAATTAAACTAATTTTCGGGATTTCCGAAAATTAGTTTTATATTTTAAATTATAATTTAAATTAAATAATTTAGAATTTCAAAAAAAAGAATATTATAACGAATATCGATTACTAAAATATTATAAAGAACGAGCAAAGTAAATTATATAATTATATTTAAGAATAATTAAAATAATTTTTAGAAAAAGGTATAGGGAGAGCTTGTTTAATATACAAGCGCAAAAGTTTTAAAGAAAGCTAATATCGCTTCCTTTGAGCCTGCAAAACAAAGCATGGAAGGCGCTAGTCCTAATCTGGCAATCCTAATCCTTTATATACTTTAGTAACCGATATTCGTTACAATACTCCTTTCCTTGAAATTCTAGATTATTTAATCTAAATTGCGGCCTAAAAAAGTTGCGGCTTGAAATATAAAACTAATTTTCGAGTAACCCGAAAATTGGCCTAAAAATTAAAACATTAAAAACAATAAAAATAATGTAGTAAAAATAACGTTTTTCTAATTAAAATCCTTTCTAATTATAATTAAAATCTATTTTAATAATTTCTTGAGCTTTTTTATTTTCCGTTTCCATTTTCGTTCGTCCTTAGAGCCAGGGAATTATGGATAAGCTAAGTGGAATCTTTGCAATAGATCCTTTACATTTTCGAAAGCTTTCGCGCTATATTATATATTATTCGAAAGCTAGCTTTTCTATTTAATTTAATATTATAGTTTGCTATAATGGAGGCGGGCGTTTAATATTTTAGTAATTTTATATTCTTTTTTATCGTCGATAATTTCCGGTTTTACAAAATCGGGGATTTATTTAAATAAAGGATTATTAAGATCGAGATATAATAAACTCGAGTAAAATATATTATAAATTTTAATATTTAGTATATCGATTTTATAAAAAATATAATTAATCTTTTGTAAAATAAAATAAAACTCGATTTATTTATTATTTAACTTTCGATAATCTCGTTTTATATAAATATTTTTAATAAATATTTATATTTTATTTTCGATTTAATAGTTCGAGGCCGGCTTTCGGCACTAATTTGCAAATCTTTCCATTTTAATTTAAATTAAGAAAATCTTTTTTTATAATAGGATTTAAAGCTTTCTTATTTTTTAAACGAAAGCGATAGCCGTTTCTCGATTATACTTTTCTTTAATTATATAAAAAGCTTTGGTTTCCGATTTAAAATCGAAATTTATTTAGAAATAGTAACTTTTATTAATGAAGAATGGATTTATTTAAATAATATCCGAAACGTGATTATTAATAGCGAATTCGGTTATAAAAAGCTATAGAACCTAGTTATTTTATTAGTAATTAATATATATTTTGAAATAGTATTTTATTTCGCTATTAGTAATTTTAATTTATTTATTCGATTACAAATAAAAAGTAATAGAGAATTATACTATAATCTTAAATATTCGATATAAATGTTTTTATATTTTCGCTATAAACTATACTTCTCGATTAAAGATAGTAAAGTCGAATAGTTTATAATATTTCTATATATACTTTATAAGTAAGTAAGCTATTTTCTCGATAAAAGTTTCGTTTTTTTTTGAGAAATAGGGAATAAAATAACGTTTTTTGGATAATCGGTATACGATTATAAGGATAGCGTTATAACCTTTATAAAATAGAAGTTTTGTAACGAAGTTTATTAAGATATTTTGCTAAAGTTGTAAAAGTATAAATAGAGGATTAAGAAATCTATTATATATATTCTTTAAAGTTTTACTACATCGGTAATCGTGATAGTTTTGTATAAATTAAGTAATTATTTTGTCTATGCGAGGCTAGTAGTAATTGTTGCGGAAAAGGAGATTTAGTAAAAAAATGATTTATTCTTGTGCTACCGAAGGGCAAGATATACTCGCTAAGCTAGGTAGCTAAGTAAGGCAGGCACGGGCATGTGCTGCAGGCACGTCACATGCGTCACGCAAGATATACTCGCTAAGCTAGGTAGCTAAGTAAGGCAGGCACGGGCATGTGCCGCAGGCACGTCATGTGCGTCACGTGCATCACTTTTCGTGACAATCCCGCCCAATTAAAAACATCTCACGTCCTTGTAAGAACCAAGAAAATGAGCTATCCTTTATATAATTTATTTATAATAAATATGCTTCGATTATGCTTTAATAACTATTATCTTCTTTCTATTTTTATTCTATTATCTTTATAGCGTTTCGGGTTCGGATCCAAATTCTTTTCGCTCGGGCGTTTTTGGAAGTATTGTGGAAGTTGTTGTGAAAGCTGTTATTAATGTTGGAAAGGTTAGGGGAATAGTGTATAGTGATATTAATTTTGAGGCTAGGCATATTGCTAATATTGGTCGGGGTATAAGCTATGCATTATTTTGGGTGTTTAGTGTAGGTACTAGTGCTGCATCGGCGTCTGCTACTATTGCATTAGTATTGATATGTACTACTAATGTTGCATTAGTGTTGGCATATAGTGCTGCTGCATCGGCGTTGTTATGTATTACTGTTGTATTCGACCGTTTTGAAAGGCTTTTTGCATCGGCGAATATGTAAGGTTTTGCGCCGGAATTATGGGGGTGACCTCGATAACGTCGAGTGTAATAAAGTGGCTGGCAAGGGTCTTGATTTGCTCTCGTGCATCCTTGGCTTCTTGCTCTACCTCTGCTCGGCATACTAACTTCTAAATATTTATATTCCTTAAGACTTCGACGTATTAATTATCTAAAGCTATTTCGGCTACTAATATTAATTTGTTTAGAAAAAGATTTATTAATCGTTAGTCGTTAGCTAATTTAATTTCGTTTTATACTAGTATTAATTTAAATTTATTTTTTTTCGATATTTTTTTTTTTAATAAATATTTATAATATTTTAAGAAAATTTAGCAAAACTATTTTAAATTTTATATAATTTATCGACGTTTCACGTAAATAATATTTTAATATCGATTACCGGATTTTATTATTTTAGGATTATAGCTTTAGCGATATTTATCGATACTTTAAATAGCGTATAAACTTTTAGCTTTAAAAGTTTTTTCTTTTTTGCGGTACTAATAAAAGGTTTTGTAAATATTAGTAAAGTAAATAACGATTTTAATAAGCTTTAAAAATATATTTATTGTTTTAGCTAACTTTATAATGCGAGTAATGCAAATTTAAGCAATTTTTAAAATTTATATAATATATTAAATTTTTCGTTATTAATATTTACTATTATATAATCGTGGAAAATTTCTTTTTATTTTTTAATTATTAAATATATTTTCTCGACTTCGTTTCGCTTAAATTTTAAAGCTTTTTTTTTAAATTTATTTTAAAAGTTATAAATTTTATATACGTTTTCCTCGTTTTTTAAAGCGAATATATATAGATATTTATTATAAAAATAATCGAGGAAAAGTATTTTTGCAAATTATAATATTATATTATAATTTTTATTATTTATTTTTTATAGAAGTTGGAAATTCGTATTTATATACGCTTTTTGCAATAACGTATTAGAAAAGCTCGTTAAAGTATATTATATATTATTCGCGATATTTATTATTATTATAGCTATTTTAAATATATTATATTCTATATAATTAACGATTTTAATTTTCGTAAATAGCTTCGCGATCTTAATCTAGCCGATTATAAAAAGCATAGTTAGCGTAATATTTAGGCGAGTACTCTCAGCTTTAGTAAGCCTTTAGTTTTTATCGATATTGAAATCTTCGCGCTTTAGGCTATTTAAATCCAATTAAACGTAGTCTCGTTATAGCTTATCGCGATTTATATTTATTAGCTTTCTTTCGATATTTATTTTTAATTTCTTATATAGTAATTCGTATATATTAATATATTAATTAATTTAAAATTAAGTAAATAATTCGATTTTATTAATTTTACGTTTAATTATTTTATATAAATCGCTATAAAATATTTATTAACTTTTTTCGAATTTAATTTCGATATTATAAAAGCTGTTTTCGCGAGTTTCGTAGGGAATTAAAGATATAATTTAGGGAAATTAGGAAATTTTTTAATAAATATTTTTATATTTTTAATAATTTTAGGGAATTTTAAAGATTTTAATAAAGTTGCTATAAAAATTAACGCTTTTTTTATAGTTATTATAATAAAGTTAGCGAGTTTTTTATTATTTTAGCTAAAAAATATAGTAATTCTAAAGATTTTCGACGACTTTTTTATTTATAATCGCGGTAGTATTAAATATTTAAATATTTTATTTACTTTATATTTTTACTAAATTATCGTTTTCGTCGATTTTGTATTTTTTAATTATTTTATTTTCGATTTCGCTTTTTAATATTTTATTAAAATCGATTAAACTTTATAACTTTTTTTTAACGTTGCAAAAATTTACGCTTTATTTTTTAAAGTTTTGGAGAATTTTAGAAATTTATAATAAATTCGTTTTTATAGCGTTTTTTAACTCGTTTATTTAATTTTTTATAAATAATATTATATTTAAATATAATATTATTGCGATAAATAGTATAAAAAGCAAAATTAGCATTAATTATTAGTATTATAATAACGATAGTATTAATATAGACGAGGAAAGTAAATTATTCGAGTAAAAAATTATAATTATATAATAGTAATTATTAGCGAATATTGCCCGATTTCGGGTATTGCCAAAAGTGAAAGTAATGGCGGCTCTATTATACAAACCTCTTTGGGAGAGCGCCCTTTTTTAAACGACCTCGTGGGCGACTTCCACGTTTTATATTTGCATAGCTAGGCAAGCTAGTAATACAATATTCGTATTCCTCGATTAATTCTTTAGCATTATTAAGAAATTTTACGAAATACTATTTGTTTTATATATTTAAAAATCCGTAAAATTTAATTAAATATTCGAGATTATTTTTTTTACTATATTTAATATAGCGTTTATTTACGATTTTCTTTAATTCGTAAAATTTCTATTTCTCAATATCTTTCTTTACATCGTTCGTTAGCTTTGCAATATTCGGCTTAAATTTATTATATAAATCTTTACTTTTCGATATTGGATATAAATAAGCTATTAATATTATAAAGTATATTAACTATTATAGTAATAGCTTAATCTCGTATATAAAGCGTTCTATTTATTTCTTAATTTCGAACGAATCGATTCGCTATTTTAAAATCTTATAATTAAAACGACTTAGTAAATTATAACTTTTATATAGTTTAATATAAACCTTTTCTTTAATATTAAAAAATATCGAAGTATATTTTATATCGTATTTTTCTTTTATTACTATTGCAGCGAAATCTATTACTAATTTAACGTTTTTTTATCGTAATTAATGAATTACTTAAGGAATATCCTCGTTTAATAATACTAATATCGATAGCGTCGTATTTAATTTAAATCCTATTACGACTTCGTTTAAGCTTACTTCGATTATAGCTAAATATATATTATTTAAAAAAGCTTATAACGGAATAACGAATTCGATTTATAAAGAATTAAAGTAGTATATTAAGTAATAACGGAATATAATTTTTATTTTTTAAACTTTTCTTTCGAATTATTTATTCGTTTACAAATACTATATTATCGAAAAAAGTAATTTAATATTAGTTTTATTAAAAATTCCTTTCCATAATTATAATATAAATTTCGAATCTCGATTCGAGATAATTCTAATAGAAATACTTTAATTCAAATTTATTAATATTTTTATTAAAATTTCGCTCTAATTTTCTATAATATAAATCGTATATCCTAGAATTAAAATAGTTTTCTTAAAGAATTTGCACATTATTAGCATTATATAATCGAAAAAGTTATAATCGTTAAGTTTCCATGGATTACTCGCTTTTACTATTAGTAAAGCCAAAATAAAATCGATAGCGATTATAGAAAAGAATCGGGGTTCCGTTCGAATCGATTACAATTCTCTATTTAATTAAAAATGTAAAGTTTTATTTATTATATAGCTTAAATAATATAAAACGTAGTTTTATAGCTTTTTAATAAGTTTTAAAATAGCAAATCGAGATAATTTATATTTTATTCTTTTTATTCCGAAATATTCGATATAGTGCGCCTCGGCTAGAATATTAAATAATACGATTTGTAGTATATAAAGTCATGGGGCACTATGGAAAAGAGTTTAAAATAGTAGACTATTTTTTAATATAAATGCTATATCGGCTTTTTTGGTATTATAGAGAATTTCGCTTTTCTCGTTCTAATTTAAAAAGTGCAAAGTCTTAGCTTAGTATATATTTATTATATATTTTTTAATGAATTTTACTTTATATAAAAAGTCGATAATAGCCTTTAATATTAAGAAAATGTCGTTTAACGTATTATTATTAGAAATATCGATCGGCGATATAATTTAAAATTTATTTAATATATTTGGAATAATATTTGCTTTCCCTAGAATATATAATACTTTAAGCTTATATTAAAAAAAATACTATAATGTTAATAATAATCGCAAATTAGCTTTTATAAACTCGCTTATTATAAGATTTATTTAGTGAATAATCTTGCAAATAGCAAAGTAATTCGTTAAAATTATAATTAAATAGCTCGAAAATTAAACTATTACTTTTAGTTTTTTGTATATTTATACTAAATATATAATTTCCAACTCCATAGACTAATAATTTTTCTCGACAAAGCTTAAAAGCTTATTAAAAAATATAATTAATTAGATAGCGAATATCGAGATTTTAGTAAAGTTAATTAGTAATTTATAATTATTTTTAAAATAAAAAACTATTACTTTATAGCTTTATTCTTTAAATGCATCGATTTTAAAATACAAAAGTTTTTTTAAATCGTAATACGTTAAAATCTTTTTACTAAAAAGGTAATTTTATATAAATAATTAAAATGCTTTTTTTCGCTCGATAAATACTTAAAATATATATACGTAATATTTTTTGCACTTATTCCCAACTATTTCTTTCTCTCTCCCTTCGGCTAGCAATTGAGTTTTACGTTTTTGCAGCGGCTTAATTATTTTTATATAAAATGAAATATATAGTCGTAGCTATTTTATTATCTTTAGGTATTATTTAAAAACTTTAAATATAGTTAGAAATTCTAGGTTTTTAATCGCTGCAATATACTTTTTTATCGTGGATATATTTAGACTATTTACTTAATAGTCGAGTAATTAAATTAAAGAGTATATTAAAAACGATTTTTTTAATAATAATATTAATTTTATATTTACGAAAAAGCAAAATATTTAGTATAAATAATATAAATATTTTTATTTTATGCAAAAAAATACTATTATATTATCGATATATACACGAGCAAACGATTTGAACGATTTAAGCTTTATATTTATTATTCGTTAAACGTATGCAAATAAGTTTTTAAATTTCATTAATGTAATTTTAAAGCGTTTTTATTCTCGATAACTAATAATTATAAACTTATTTTAATAATCGGAATAAATTAAGAATTAATAAAAGAAAAATAATTCGTTAATAATTGTAATATAATTTATACTTTATAGTAAATCGATAATGTTTTTTTATTGTAATATAAAGTAAGTATCGAAAACGATTTATTTATTAAAAAGGCGAAAATCGATAATTAATCGAAATTACGACTTTTCTTTTACTATTTTCTAAATTATAAATATTAGTAAACCGAAAAGTATTAGTTTAATTACATATTCCATTTTATATTTTTAGTATAGCTTATCGAAGACTTAATTAATAGCTACTTCGTTTTTTCGATTTACTAAATATCTAACTAAAATTATCTTAATGTTTTACTATTCCTCTTTAAAAAAAACGATTATTTATTAGTCGAAAAGCAAATTAATCGATTCTTCTTTATCCTTCTAATATTATTTAAATTTTTCTATAAGAAATGTGATTTCCTAGGCTAGCTACTTATCGATATTGCAAATGTAAATATCGTTTTCGAGAATTATCTCGAGTACGTTAACGGGTTTGCAAATGCCTATTATTAATAAAATATTATTAATTATAGATTTCAAATCTTCTCCCATTGCAAAATCGCCCTCGCTATTTTTGAAAATAAAGCAGTCGTATTCTTCGTATTTTATATATATTTCTAATTAAATCTTTCTCGATATTTATTTAAAACGAGAAATATCGTTAGTTATAATTATAAAATTAATATTATCGACGATATTATTATAAGCTTCGTAAAATTGGCTTTTAAATAGAAATTATCGCTTTTTTAAAAGCGGTTTGCATATAATTGGAATTAATACTATAAAATTCGCGGGAACGTTAACTACTTTCGCTAATATAGCTTTTCTTCGAATTCTTATACTTCGATGGAATATATAAATCGATGCTTGCAAATCCTTATATACTTCGAGCATTATCGTGTAGCTTCGATAGTTTAAAATAGCTTAGTAGAGATGCAAAAATTAATTTTTTAAAAAGAGTTTTAGGCTAAAGCTTAACTATATTTAAACTTTAATACGAATTCTGCCTAACGTTCTTTTCCCGTTAATAATCTTTAATATATATATCGTAAAGTTTATTTTACTTTTAAATTTCAAACTTTCTCTAATACTTTTTATAATAATTAATTAAAATAAATCGATAAACTAATTTTTTACTAGCTTAGCAAAGTCCTCGCCAATAACAGGTCTAAAATAGCTTAAATCGATGCAAATCTCGTAATTCTATTTATTTCGCTTTATTTTAATTATTATAACTATATATATATATTCGGCGATAAATATATTTAAACCGCCGATAAAATTCGCATTAACGATTAAAAAAGTATACTAAAAATTATAGGAATTTTAATAAACTTCCCTACTTCTATCGGTAATCTTTTCACTAATATCGCTTTTTTCACTTATAGTAAATCCCAATATTACCTCGGGTTTTATTATTTTTATTTCTAATTTTTCTATTTTTACTTTCTAATTCCCTACTTTCGCTTTCTCGTTTCCTATTTTCGCTATCGAATAAATATTTTTATATATATATTTAAATAATTAATTTTGTAATGGAAATTTTTTATTATACTTTCGATATTTAATTTCCTTTAATTTAATAATTAAATTAATTTAATTTTCGACATTATCGTTTTCGTACTAAAATTATTTAATTTAATAAAAATTAATATTTAAATTTTTTATAAAAAAGTATTTTATATTTTCTAACTTTTTATTATAAAAAATGTCGAGCTTGCAAAGAACGTCGTAGAAATCGTTTATAAAAAAGTTCGTACTATCGTGTTTACAATAGCGTTTATATCTATAGCTACTACTAAGTTACTACTAAATACTTGAGAAATTCGACTTATAGATTTGTCTTCTTTATTATTAGTCTATTCTTCCTAATACCGAACTTGCTAGAAATGCAAATCTAGGTCGGGAAAGCGGCAACTACGGTTTTAATATAGTGGACTTAGCGCTATTAATATTGTTTTATTAAGTAGTTTAATTAAACGAAAAGTTTAATCGGAAATTTATATAAGGCATAAAAAGTCGAAATTGCTATAGTCGATATAGTCGTATATTTTGCTTAATTGGATTTACGTTACCTCTATTAGGCCCGCTATTGCTGGGGCCGTTGTAGCTGCTGATTTTTCGATCTTTATTACGTGTATTAAATAAGCTCTTCCACGATTCGATTTTCGTATCCATATATTCTATAAACTTTGAGACTATAGTTCTTTTAATAAGGCGAGGTATATAGATTCGTAACTTTAAATTAAAGTTATTATATATTTGTAATAATTGCTAAATAAATTTGTCGAATTTAATTACTTTTATTAAATGCATAATTATTAAAATATACGTGCGAACGTTTCGGCCCGCGTAAGCGTTAGTTCTCGTGTATCTTTCGCTATTAAGCTTTATTAAAGCTTTATTCACTAATATTTTAAATTATTAGATTAGGAAATTATATTATATAATAATGCTTTTTTAATTATATTTTAAGTCGGTTTTTACTAAATTATTAAGTTCGCCGATATACTAATCCATGGCTAATTCCCTTAAACAAATATACAAATTCTATTTAATAATTTTAGCCTATACTTTTATAAAGCTATCTTTAATAGTATCGGTAAACAAATATACGTTTCTCTAATATATATTTTATCTAACGGTAATATAATTGCTTAAACCGTGGAATTTATCGAAATCGAGGTTAAAGAAACCGATATCGGCAAATCTTTACTTTATATTTATAGAATCTCTTTCATCGGTATTCGGGCTTTCGTTACGATGCCTATAGTTAGCTCCTTAATTATTATTTGCATCTATTTAACGTACTACCATTGCCACTATTACTGCGAACTATGCCTGCATTTCTAATATAAAAGTAAAAAAATTATTAATATTTTTATTCGAAATTGGATTATTATTATTATTACGACTAGAGCTTAAGCCTTTTAGCCCGCTACCTTAGGCAGCGCTACTACTACTATCTAGGAATCCATTTAATGCTATCGCGGCTGGTCGCTCCTACGGGTTTAGGTTTATTTCTTTAATAACGCCGCTCGAAAATAAAAGTCGAAAAGTAGTAAAGAAGTCGTTTAAATTTAATTTTAGTTTTTCTAACTTTTTTAACGATAGAAATAATCGTAGAAACTTTCGCAAATCTATAATAAAGCTTATTTTAAAGTGAAGCTAGCCCTTAAATATAAGTAACTCCTTTGGCTCGTTAAAGTTTCTAATGCTACGGCCGAGGAGCGATTATACTTTATATGCAATTAACGAGTATTCTTAAATAATTCGCTCGACTCGCTTTTTTATATATAGTTCGATATCTTTTACATATTTATAATTAATATTAAGAAACTTATTAAAGCCGTGCGCAATTCTAATAATCTTTAGATCGATTATAGCGCTTATTATTTGTAAAGTAGTACGACTAGCGGAGGTCGCGGTAATTGCATTCGAGATTATATATAGTTTAGAACGAATGGGATATAAAGTATTGCTACTATTGTTACGAAAAAGGAGGTTTAATAAAAAGATGATTTATTCTTGTGCTACCGAAGGGCAAGATATACTCGTTAAGCTAGGTAGCTAAGTAAGGCAGGCACAGGCATGTGCCGCAAGCACGTCATGTGCGTTACGCAAGATATACTCGCTAAGCTAGGTAGCTAAGTAAGGCAAGCACGGGCATGTGCCGCAGGCACGTCACGTGCGTCACGTGCGTCACTTCTCGTGACAGTAATAACGTTTCAAGTAGGTTAAAGTTTTAGTAACTCCGGAGTGCTCGACTAAAAGTTAGCTATAAACTTTCTTAATTAAATTAATTTAAAAATCGTTTAATATTTAAACTTTACTTTTAAATCGAAGAAATTTATAATTATTAATATTATAATATAATAGGAAAACGTCGAGGCTAACTTTTTCCTTTTCTTTTAATTTTTTTAAAGTATTTAAATAGAATTTATTTATTTTTTATATTTAATAAATTTCTTTTATCGCATTTAATTTAATATTAAGTAATTAGTACGTTAATATAGTTTTTGAATCGATTTTTAAAGCAAAGTTCTCTCGTACGGTAAAAAAGAATTTATGCAATAGAAATAAGATTTAATTTATATATTTTTAGCGTTTATTCGTATCGTTTTAAAAAAAATTACTTATTTTTTTTATTAAAGCATCGGCTTTGCTATTTAGTTTACTAAAACGATATTAAATTTTAAAATAGAATTACGATAGGAATTTAATTTATTTAGTTTATCGACGAGTAAATTTCTTAATAATAGTAAAGTATTTTAAGTTTTTGTAATCGATAAAGATTTAAATAAAGAATTTAGTTCCTTTTAATTTAAGGCACTACTTTTCTAAGGAACGTATAATAGCTAAAAGCTTTTTATTGTAAATCTTATAATTATATTTGGCGGGAATTATTTTCTTAGAGAAGTAGACTATTGGGTGAAGTAGATCGTTGGAGTTAGCGAATTAAGAAAATATTTTAAAAAATACGTAATTAGAAACGTTAATCTTTAAATAATAAACTTTATCCTTATCGAAGTGCGATAGTATTAGCTTAATGCTAACGATATCTTTTATAAATTGAAAAGCAGTTTAGTATTTATTACTCTATACGAATAGTATATCCTTTTTCTATAAAGTAATTAAAAAAGCTAGAATTCGCGAGTAATTAATAATAAATTTGCAATAGAAATTATAGAATCCCGTAAATAAAGCTATTTTAACGGCGGTATTTGGAATAGATTAGTTTTTAATAATTTGTACTTTGGTAAAGTCTATCTCAACTTTAGTAGTATTAACTATAAGTTTTAGAAACTTAGTACGAGTAACGTGAAACTCGCATTTTTTAATATCGGCCTATAGGCCAACGTTAATTAAAAGCTATAGAATGTATTAAACGTATTTTATATAATTTTGTTCGTTTTTATTATAAATTAAAATATTATTTAAATAAGTAGTAGCGAACTTGCTTAGGCAATCCTAGAGAGTCTCGTTAATATATTTTTAGAAAGTAATTAATTTATTGCAAAATTTAAATAATAGTATTTTTAACTTGAATTATTTATAGTAAATAATGAAAGTAATTAAATTTTCGCTTTCCTTGTTTATATATATATAATTGAAAGCGTGCCGTACATTTAATCGAATAAAAATTTTAGTACTATTTAACTAAGCTAAAGTTTCGTCTATAAGGAGCAAGGAGTATTTGTTCTTTTTAGTAATTATATTAAAACGTAGGTAATTTACGTAAAATCGTAATCCTTTATCGAGCTTTTTAATAAATAAAACTAATAATAACTAAGGAGCTTTATTAGTCGTAATAAATCCCTTAGACAAATTCTTATTAATATAATTCTTAACTAATTCAAGTTTTTTTTAGAATATGCGATAGCTTTTAGCGTAAGTAAGGATTTGTTCATTAGTAAATTTAATATAGTAATTATATTTACGATATAGAAGTAAAGTATTAGCTTCTTTTTTAAAGAAAGCTTCGATAAAATAATAGTATTTTATAAAAACTATTAATTTGGAATTAATTTTTTTTTTTTTTTTTTTTTCAATTTCTTCGTAAATCTCCTTTATAAAAATAGCAAAAGCATAGTATAGACTTTCCTTTTGAGTATTACAGCTTTTATTAATTAGAGAAAGCATGGGAGCGGCTCCAATTATATAAATAGTAGTCTATCCGGGAGACTTGCTTATACTAGCAAATCTATGCAAAATCTTAGTTATTTTGGGTATGGGTTTGTCCTCTAGAGTAGTAGCAAAGGCAGAAGTTGTTGAAGTCAAAGCAAGTATAGTTCCCGAAGTAGCTAGCGGCGCTATTTCGAGGTCATATCGGGCTTCGATATAAATATAGTATTTATACTTAAATTCAATAGATTCGTTAGTGATATTAATTTTCACGTTATAGTAATACATTTATTATTTATTAATAATAGTTTAGTAAGTAAAATTCGTGATATAGAAATAAATATTATCGGTAATATAATTTTGGATTCGTATATAGGAATATATAATATAAGTTATATATACTTTTTTATTTTCACTATAGCTTTCGATTTTTTTAAGTTTAATTAGCTCGACGAAATTAATATTTAATATTTTATATATTTTTTATATAATCTCGAAATTAATATAATTTTTTTCGTAAACGTTTATATTTATTAAAATTTATATAGTAATTTTATCGTTTTTAATTATTATATAATTTGAGAAAAGAAATAGATTTTTGTATAAAGTATCGGAGATTAAGTTAATATATATAAAGAATAGTTTTTTAATAGCGATTTTTTTAAAAGTTATTTGTTTTTCGAATCGATATTATAATTGAAATAGCGATTCGATTATCGATTATAATTAAAGTTATCGTCGATATCGATTTCGGCTTTGAATAAATGTTTTATATTATTTATTTTCGAGGGCTTATTTTTTCTTTGGAAGTAATCGGGTGATTTATAATCGGGCTTTTTATAGCTATAGCACTCTATTTCTATTTTAATAATTGGCTTGAAATAAAGCTTTAGCGTCGCGATTTCGGTAGGAGCCGGGGTAGTGAACTTGGTAAGCGCGAGAGCTGAAAATTAAAGAGGTCGAGGAGTTGTAAGGGAAGAAGGAGTTCGAAATCGTCGAATTACGAATCTCTTCTTTCGTTTACGTCTTTATTTTTATTTTTCCTTTTATTAATTAATGGTTTGGATATTATCGTAGTAAATAGCTCATTTTTTGGCTAGCTCGTTTATAGTTTAATAATCGATTACTATAATTAAAGCGGCTTATAATTTAATACTAAATTTTCTGCGAAATTCGTGCAATTTAATATTTTTAATTATAGAAAGTTCTATTATAATACATTTCTATTTAACGTAGAAGCTTTGGAAATCGCTTTTATAATATAATTTATTAAATTTATTCCACAAATTTTTAATTCTATTTAAATTATCGTAATACTTATTTATATCTATGAAAATCTTTTCTATATTAATATATGTAATAGAAGAATCGATTTGGAACCTAGTCTATAATTACTTAGCGGCCAAATTAATTACTTTACTTTTAATATATATTATTTTAATCTTTTTAATAAAAAAGTAATTAGCGTTAATATCGAGTTTAATTATTATAATAATTTTCTAATCGTTGTATTTAGCTTTATCCAATCCAATAAAAAGATTAAAGTATAATAAACGTTCGGATTTTAAAAATCTGGTTTTGTAAAGAATAAAATCGAAATATAAAGTAAATCGATTCTCGAAATATCGAATTATTACGTTTTTATTTTATAAAGCGACGTTAACGAATTTAAAAAGCTTTTAAACTTCGTCGAATAATTTCTCCAATTATTAATAATTATTAAAAATCTTGTATACGAAATTTAAAACTTTTTATTATAATTATTTATTTCCATTTACTAATATAATTTAAATTATAACTTTTTATATATTTTTAGTAATAGAATATATATTCTCATCGTCGGTATCGTGAAAATCGGAATACTTAAAGTATTTAATACTTTGAAAAAAAGTTTAATCGATTACGCTATTCGTATAGAAAAATAATATTAAATTATTTTTAATAAAAAGATTTACATTATTATTTTTTACTATTTTATCGATATATTTATAATATAAAAAAAGGGTTTATTATTAAACGGTATAAATAGATTTTTAATACGTAAAAGCTAGCAACTCGTGAGTCGAAACTATATAAAAAATAAAATTATATAAAGAATCTTGGGTTTATATATTTAAATAAATAATATAAAGAAATTCTATGTAAAGGAAATAGATTTTTGCGAAAGGGAGAATATAAAAGGCATTATTATTTTACATAGAGAAATTAATATTAAACGTTATAAACTCTCGTAAAAGAGATTGTACTATTATAAACATTTTTCCAAAACTATAATTCTTCGAGTTTTAACGTATATGTAAAATAACAAATTCATTAAAATCTTTTGTAAAAGACTAAGTAAGTATTAGTCTTAATTATTATATAAGGAACGAGTAAAGCAAATTATATAATTATATTTAAGAATAACTAAGATAATCTCTAGAAAAGGGTATGGGGAGAGCCTATCTAATATACAGGCGCAAGAGTCTTAAAAGGAGCTAGTATCGCTTCCTTTGAGCTTGTAAGACAAAGCATGGAAGGCGCTAGTCCTAATCTGGCAATCCTAACCCTTTGTATGCCTTGGTAACCGATATTCGTTACAAATATACAAAAAATTAGAATTACTAAATTAGAACTAGCGCTTTCTATACTTTATTCTGCAGATTTAAAGAAAGCGATATTAGTGTCTTTTGAAACTTTTGCATTTATATATTAGATAAACTTTCCCTATATTCTTTTTTAGAAATTATTTTAATTATTCTTGAATATAATTATATAATTTGCTTTGCTCGTTTCTTACAAATATCGACGATTATAAACTTCTTCGATTTAAAAACAAAGTTTAAATATTAAACGATTTTCGAATAAATTTAATTAAAAAAAATTATAATTAATTTTTAATCGAGTATTCCGAAATTACTAAAACTTTAATTTATTTAAAACGCTATTATTATTAGCCTCGTATAAATAAAATAATTATTTAATTTATATAAAATTATTATAATTACTAATATAGTAAAATTCCAAAGAATATATATAATATATTTTTTAATTCTTTACTAATATTTTTATAATTTTAGTAAAATATTTTAATAAACTTTATTATAGAACTATTTCTTTATAAAAGCTATAACGCTATTTTTATAATCGTGTGCCGATTATTTAAAGAACGCTATTTTATTCCCTATTTTTTAAAAAAGAACGAAATTTTTATCGAAGAAATAATTTATTTATTTATAAAATATATATAGAAATATTACGAATTATTCGATTTTGCTATCTTCGATTAAGAAATATAGTTTATAACGAAAATATAAAAATATTTATACTAAATATTTAAAATTACAATATAATTCTCTATTGCTTTTTATTTATAATCGAACGAATAAATTAAAATTACTAATAGCGAAATAAAATACTATTTTAAAATATACGTTAATTACTAATAGAACGATTAAGTTTTATAGCTCTTTATAGCCGAATTCGCTATTAACGATTACATTTCGAATATTATTTAAATAAATTTATTTTTCGTTAATAAAAGTTATTACTCTCGAATAAACTTCGATTTTAAATCGGAAATTAAAGTTTTTTATATAATTAAAAAGAAATACGATCGAGAAACGGCTATTGCCTTCGCTTAAAAAATAAAGAAACTTTAGATTTTATTATAAAAAGAAATTTCCTTAATTTAAATTAAAATAAAAGAATTTGCAAATTAGTATTAAAAATTAGTCTCGAATTATTAAATCGAAAATAAAATATAAATATTTATAAAAAATATTTATATAAAACGAGATTACTAAAAGCTAAATAATAAATAAATCGGGCTTTACTTTATTTTACGAAAGATTAATTATATTTTTTATAAAATCGATATATTAAATATTAGAATTTATAATATATTTTATTCGAGTTTTGTAACGAATATCGATCACTAAAGCATACAAAGGATTAGGATTGCCAGATTAAAACTAGCGCCTTCCATACTTTGTTCTGCAAGCTCAAAGAAAGCGATACTAGCTTCCTTTAAGGCTCTTGCGCTTGTATATTAGACAGGCTCTCCCTACATCCTCTTTTAGAGATTATTTTAGTTATTCTTAAATATAATTATATAATTTGCTTTACTCGTTCCTTATATAATAACTAAAACTAACACTTACTTAATCTTTTACAAAAAACTTTAATAAATTTATTACTTCGCGCATACGCCAAAACTCGAAGAACTATAGTTTTGGAAGAACATTTGTAGTAATATAATTTTCCTTACGAGAGCTTGTAGCGTTTAATACTAATTCCTTTACGTAGAACGGTAACGCTCCCTTGTATTTTCCCTTTTGCGAGAATTTGTTTTCCCTATATGGAACTTCTTTATATTGCTTATTTAAGTATATAAATTTAGGATTTTTTATATAATTTTGTTTTTTATATAGTTTCGACTTACAAATTACTAGCCCCTACGCACTGAAGATTTATTTACATCGTTTAGTAATAAACTCCTTTTCCATATTATAAATACATCGATAAAATAGTAAAAAATAATAGCGTAAATTTCTTTATTGGAAATAACTTAATATTATTCTTTTATACGAATAGCGTAATCGGTTAGATTCCTTTTTAAAGCATTAAACGTTCTAGATATTCCGATTTCCACGATACCGACGACGAGAATATGCATTCTATTGCTAGGAATATATAAAAGGCCGCAATTTAGACTATATTAGCAAATAGAAATGAATAATTATAATAAAAAGCCTTAGATTTTATATACAAAACTTTTAACGATTACTAATAATTAGAGAAGTTATTTAACGAAGCTTAGAAGCTTTTTAAATTCGTTAACGTCGTTTTATAAAATAAGAACGTAGTAATTCGATATTTCGAGAATCGATTTACTTTATATTTTAATTCTATTCTCTACGAAATTAAACTCCTAAAATCTAAATATTTATTATATTTTAATTTTTTTACTAAATTAAATAAAGCTAAATACGATAATTGGAAAACTATTATAATAATTAAGCTCGATATTAACGTTAATTACTTCTTTATTAAAAAGATTAAAATAGTATATATTAAAAGTAAAGTAATTAATTTGGCCGCTAAGCAATTACGGACTAGATTTTAAATCGATTCTCCTATTGCATACATTAGTGTGGAAGAGATTTTCATAGATATGGATAAGTATTACAATAATTCGAATAGAATTAAGAATTTATAAAATAAATTTAATAAATTATATTATAAAAGCGATTTCTAAAGCTTCTACGCCGAATAGAAACGTATTATAATAGAACTTCCCATAATTGAAAATATTAAATTGCACGAGTTTCGCAAAAAGTTTAGTATTAAATTGCAAATTACTTTAGTTATAGTTATCGATTGCCAAACTATAGACGAATTAGCCAAGAAATGTATTATTTACTATAATAATATCCAGACCGTTAATTAATAAAAGGAAAGATAAAAATAGAGACGTAAACGAAAGAAGAAATTAGTAATTCGACGACCTCGAACTCCCCCTTCCCTCACGACTCCTCGACCCCCTTAGTTTTCAGCTCCCGCTTCTATTAAATTCACTACCTCTACTCCTACCGGAATCGCGACGCCAAAGCCTTACTTTAAGCCAATTATTAAAATAGAAGTAGAGTGCTATAGCTATAGAAAGCCCGGTTATAAATTACTCGATTGCCTTTAAAAAAAGAATAAGCTTTTAAAAGTAAATAATGTAAAATACTTATTCAAAGCCGAAATCGACGTCGACGACGACTTTAATTATAATCGATAATCGAATCGCTATTCCAATTACGAAATCGATTCGAAAAACGAATAACTTTTAAAAAAGTCGTTATTAAAAAATTATTTCTTACGTATATTAATTTAATTTTCGATGCTTTATACGAAAACTTACTTTTTTTTTTAAACTATATAATAATTGGAAATAATAAAATTATTATATAAACTTTAATAAATATAAACGTTTATAAAGAAAACTATATTAATTTCGAGATTATTTAAAAAGTATATAAAGTATTAAATATCGATTTCGTCGAGCTAGCTAAATCTAAGGAAATCGAAAGCTATAGCGAAGACGGGAAAATACGTATAATTTATATTATATATTTCCGTATACAAATTTAAAATTATATTGCCGATAACGTTTATTTCTATATTACGAATCTTATTTACTAAATTATTATTAGCAAGCAATAAATGCATTACTATAGCGTGAAAATTAATTTTACAAATAAATTTATTAAATTTAAATATAGATATTATATTTATATCGAAGCTCGATATAATCTTGAAATAGCGCTATTAGCTACTTCGGGAACTATATTTACTTTAACTTTAATAGCTTTTACTTTTGCAACTATTTTAGAAAGCAAATCTATATTTAAAATAACCAAGATCTTATATAGATTTGCTAATATAAGCAAGCCTCCCGAAAGGACTATTATTTATATAATTAAAATCGTTTTTATAATTTTTTTAATTAATAAAAACCGTAATATTTATAAGGAAGATCTATACTATGCCTTTGCTATTTCCATAAAGGAAATCTACGAAGAAGTCGAAAAAAAAAGGAAGAAAAAATTAATTCTAAACTAATAATTTCTATAAAATATTATTATTTTATCGAAGCTTTTTTTAAAAAGAAAGCTAATACTTTGCTTCTATATTGTAAATATAATTACTATATTAAGCTTACCGATAAACAAGTCCCTACTTATGCTAAAAATTATTGCATATTCTAAAAGAAACTCGAATTAATTAAAAACTATATTAATAAAAACTTATTTAAAGAATTTATTACGATTAGCAAAACTTTTTAATTATTACTAATTTTATTTATTAAAAAGCCCGATGGAGAACTACGATTTTGTATAAACTATCGTCGTTTTAACGTAATTACTAAAAAGAATAAATACTTTTTGCTCTTTATAAAAGAAACTTTGGCTTAGTTAAATAGTACTAAAATCTTTACTCGATTAAATATATAGCACGCTTTTAATCGTGTACGTATGGACGAGGAAAGCGAAAACTTAACTATTTTTATTACTCGCTATAAATAATTTAAATTAAAAGTATTACTATTTGGACTTTATAATGGATTAGCTATTTTTTAAAAATATATTAACGAGATTCTTTTGGATTACCTAAGCAAGTTCGCTACGGCTTACTTAAATAATATCTTTATTTATAGTAAAAATAAACAAAACTATATAGAATACGTGCAATACGTTCTATAGCTTTTAATTAACACTAGCTTATAGACCGATATTAAAAAGTGCGAGTTTCACGTTATTCGTACTAAGTTCCTATGTAAGGGATCAGGCCCCTGGGAGCTCGAGGCTAGGCCTCGGCTGGGCTATTGTACGAAAGGGATACGGTAGCTGCCAAGCCCTTGGCCAAGTGGCAATCAAGTGATTATTAAAAGGTTGCTATAGTAACCTTTTATATCCGCTAATCAAAAGTATAGTCCGATTCAATACCGAGTTTACTTTAGTTTTATATCGAGTTCAATAATAATATATCGCGACTACACTTTAAATTATTTAAGTAATTTAGTTTATTATATTTTAAACTCGATCTCTTTACGAATAGCTTATGGAACGACGCCGTATGCATACCGATTTAGTTATAATTCGAAGGACGCCGAGATCTATATTAAAGAAAAGTTATTGGAATGGAATTTATAAAATTAAATATTAAAACGGGATTTATAAAATTAAATATTAAAACGGAATCTATAAAATTAAATATTGGAATAAAGTTTATAAAATTAAATATCGAAATAGTATCGAAACGATATCGATTCGCTCACGAGTTAAAAAGAAATATAAAAATAAATAAAATAATAAAGTTATAAATAAATATTATAAATAAAGATAATTCGGGGCTTTAAAAGCAAATTGTAAATAGAGAATAAATATGGGAATAATACCGCTAGTAATAAAAGATTAATGCTTAATTATTGTAGAGCTTAAATAATATTTGGGCTACTTTTCGTATATTTATTATATTCGAATTATTTGCGATATAAGTTTTATAATAAATAAAATAGCACGGGAGCGAATCGATAAAGAATCGAAAATCTAAATACTTTTTATTTTACTCGAATAAATTCGACGAATAGAATTATACGATGTATTTAATATTTAAAAATTATTTTTAAATTAAATTTAGAATTAATTCGGAAGCTATTAGAGGAGAAATAGAGAAGGTATAATATAATTACGAATACTTTGCAAATAAAGTATTTAAACGAATTTTCCTATAGCTAGCTTTAGCTAAAGTAAAGTAGAAATTTTTTAAAGTTAAAAATTTCTTTATTTAATTAAATATAGCGTTTAATAATTTTTAAAGTATTTAAAAAGCTTTAAAATAAATTAATTCCAAGAAGTAAAAAAACTAGCTTTTCCAAAAATTTCTATAGAAATTCGAGTAGAAATTATTAAAAGTAAAAAAATAGGAGTTTTCGAATAAAATTCGAAAAAGTTATTTATAATTAGCGATTTTTAAAAAAATTAAAAAGAAATTAATAATTATTAAGAAGTTTATTAAATACGAAAACTTCGTTAATTAATTATAAAGAATATTCGATAATTTTGCGGAACTAAATCGATTCGATAGTAAATATAGAATATAGACCAAGTTTTATAGCGAGTTAAAACGAGGTAGCGAAATAAATTAAGAATTTACATTTTAAATTACATATGAATTAGACTCGAATCGATCGTCGAACGATAGATTAAGGACTTTAGCTAAATAAGTATTAAAGGAAATGCTAAAATAGCGTTATACGGCGAACGAATGTCTTCGATATAGTAATACTAATTACTTTATTACTAAATACTTTTTAAGCTTTGCGAAGAAGCTATTACTTTAGCCGAGAAAGCCTAGGGCAGCCGCTGCTACTTTCGAATAAATATCGAAACGGGCTTAAAAAGCTATCGAGCAAAGTACGAAAGTAGAAAAATTAAGCTTTAACTTTAAATCGAGCTTGGGAAATAAATAAGCTTTATATAAAATTATATACAAAGTAAAGGAAAATCGAAAGCTTTGCAAAAAAAATAGAAAAAATTTAAAAAGAATATATATTATAAATCTATAATAGTATTTACTTTAGTTAATTATAACTTTTTTACTAAAATTATAGTAAATATAAACTATTTTTGCTATAGATTTTATAACTTCGTATATATTACAAAATTAAATTTAAAACGTATTTAAATTAAACTTTTCTAAATAAAAACGTTTAATAAAAAAAAGGCTAAGCGGCTTATTTAAAAAGTAGTTATAATCGATATTAATTTTAAAAATTATCAAAAGCGAGTATAATTCTATATTACTTTTTTAAAAAGCTACGATTTATTTTTAAATATATTTTAAATTAAAAAAAAAAGTATTAAAATTAACTAAGGAAGGAATCGATTTCGAATTAAACTTAGTTCGAAATAATATTAAAAGAATAAAAAGAACGAGAAGAACGACGGGATGCTTACAATAGTCGTACGTATTTAAGCTATAGCAAAACGTGAGCTGAAGAGTATCGAGCCGGCTCGATTTATATTAGCTACTATTTAGTATATAGTAAAGAATCGAAAAAAGGGCAAAGTATAAATATTTTCAATTATAATGCGAGATATTAATAAAGCGCTACGTTTAAAAATTTATTTAAATTCTAAAATTAAATTATTTTTATATTTACTCGAGTATTTATCGATATTTAATTAGAACGACGCGAATAAACTACTTTTATATAAAAGTAAAGAAATCGATTACATTATCGAATTAAAGTAAAAAGAAAACGAAATAGTATCGAAGATATTTTAAGAGCTAATATACGGAATATTTAGAAATAAATTCTTTATTTTACAAAAAACGTTTATTAAATTATTTAATAAAAAATTTATTCGAGTTAATAATAGCTTTATAACGACTCCAATACTATTTGTATAGAAGTCGGGAGAAAGCTTTAGATTCTATATTAATTATAAAGTTTTAAATAAACTAATTCGTAAAAATCGTTACCCGCTGCCGCTAATTCAAAAAACGTTTCGAAGCTTTACTAAAGCTAAGTAATTTACGAAATTAAATATAATTGCAGCTTTTTATCGAATTCGAGTAATAAAAAATAATAAATAGAAAATAGTATTTCGAAGTAAATTCGATTTATATAAATAGCTTATTACGCTATTTAGCTTAGCGAATACTTTAAATATTTTCTAACGTTATATTAATTAAATACTAAAAGATATTTTAAACGATTTTTATTTAATTTATATTAATAATAATATTATTTTTTCAAAGTTTCGAAAAAAGTATCGGAAATATATTAAAAAAGTTTTGAAATAATTTTAGACTATTAGTTTATAATATAATATCGAGAAATGCAAGTTTAAAATTAAGTTAATTAAATATTTAAGCTTTATTATCGAAGTAGGGAAAAGTATTCGAATAAACTTTGAAAAAGTTAAAGCTATTTAAAAATAAAAAGCGCTAATAATTATAAAAAGCGTACGAAACTTTTTGAAATTTTTTAATTTTTATCGAAAGTTTATCGATTATTATTTAAACTTAATTCGACTTTTAATCGAATTTATTTATAAAAATAAAATGTTTTTATAATTAAATTAAGCAAATAAAGTTTTTAAATAGTTAAAAAGGATTTTTTTAATAAAATCGACTTTAGCTTTATTTAATTACGAAAAGAAAATATAAATCGAAATTAATTCATTAAATTAATATATCGGAAGTACTTTTTTGCAAATTAATGCAAAAGGTTTATTCGTATTTTATTTATTCTATTCTCGAAAGCTAAATAAAACTAAATGCAATTACGAGATTTATAATAAAGAAATACTCGCGATTATACGAAGTTTTAAAAAGTTTGATATAAAGTTTAAGAATTTGAGAAAATTCGAAATTTATTTAAATTATAAAAATTTATAATATTTTATAATTATACGAAAATTAATCGAATAATAAATAAAATAATTTTTAATACTTTTTTAATATAATTTCCGAATTATTTATATCTCGAGCGTAAATAACGATCGGGTAAACGCTTTATTAAAAAGGAATTAGGATTTTTCTAAAAAAGTAATGTCGAAGAGCGAGGTCTCCAAAGCGTAAAGGGCCCAACTGTAGGTCATCTGTCTCCTAGGGCAGGAAACGAATACCGGTCCGTAACTCTCAGTATGTGAATATAAACGAAGAAGGCCGTAAAA
>QYAJ01000268.1:0-49386 GCA_003988865.1 Phialocephala sp. D728 | reverse complement strand
CTTTGACTCCAAAACGTCGAAGCTAAATTAGCTATACTAATTAACGTAAAGGGATGCTCTTTGCCTAATACCCTCGATTGCATCTCTATTACTTGCACCTCCAAGTCTTCGGCCTCCTTCCAGCGTCCCTGATCCCAAAATGTCGAAGCCAAGTTGGCCATGCTAACCAGCGTAGAGGGATGCTCCTTGCCCAACACCCTCGATTGCATCTCTATCACTTGCAACCCCAAGTCTTCGGCCTCATTCCAGCATCCCTGTTTCAAAAATGTCGAAGCCAAGTTGGCCATGCTAGCCAGCGTAGAGGGATGCTCCTTGCCCAACACCCTCGATTGCATCTCTATCACTTGCAACCCCAAGTCTTCGGCCTCCTTCCAGCGTCCCTGTTTCGAAAATGTCGAAGCCAATTTGGCCATACTAGTCAGCGTAGAGGGATGTTCCGTCCCTAGCTTCTTCTTGTAAGTCTCCATCATTTGCACACCCAGCTTCTCTTCCTCTTTCCATCGGCCTCCCATATAGTAGATCGAGCTTACCGTCCACCATATAAAAAATTTGGCCTCATCAGCCACGTCAACTCCGTTAAACAGACCCTCGGACACTTCTGGCATGTGCGCCGCGAGATATCGCCGAAATGGAACACCATATTCGTCAGCGCGAACTTGACTGCACACTGCAAGTATAAAATTTAAATACCACCACTCCCACCGTTTGCTCATTTCGTACTGCAAAACCCGCCACTGCACAAGGCCGTGCATTTCCACCCCAGGCCACTCGCCTTCTACACGCTGAACAAGGCTGTAGCGGATCAGTAGATCGCGGCTCTGCCGATACTGGAAGCTGTCCCACTCCGCGTTACTGAGCTGGAGAAAGTCGCGTATCTCGCTAGGCAGACATCCCCCTTCTTCGCCAAGCCCATCGTCAACCGCAGAAATGCCAAGACTCGCAAGCCGGAATATCTCATCCTGAATGATGCTGCCTTTAAACCGTGCCAAAAATGCAAGTAGAAAAGTTGGCCGAAAATGACCTTGGTCCTTCTCCAGCTTCGCCAAAGTTGTGTCCCACACCGTCCATACTGTCTTCTCCGTCGGCAGTAGTCCGCGGAACCGTTCGCTCCGCAATAGCTCGTCTCGATGCTTGTCGTAGTCCGTGATGTACTGTGTCAGAGCCCCCTCTTGATCGTGTTCATTGCTAATATAGGCGCCAGCAAGGTCCACAGCAAGCGCCAGGTACCCAAGCCGCTTTACTATCTCATTACAGTGTTGTCGGATAGTCTCCGGCGCAGTTCCTACGTCCCACTGCATACGTTGCAAGACAAGAGTAGTTGCCTCAATAGCCGACATGACACCGACCTCAAGCTGCTCACACCCTCCGTCAAGGAGCATCGGAGCTAAATTGTCGCGACTCGTAATTATGATGTTCCCTCGCTTCCCTTTGGGAACAATCTCCTTGACGCCCCAGCTCACGTCGTCCGCATTGTCGATAATAACGAGCCACTCATCGTCCGCTTCTCTGCGGTTATGGAGCCATTGCAGCACCCCCTGGACTGCCTTCGAGTCGGTCAAAGCTGCTCCGTTCATTTCGGCCGAGTTAAATGCGATTCTGAGCTCCTCAGCACACCTCTTAAAACTAGAACGAACGGTGTTCACGTCTGTGGCATCAATCAACAGGACCGGGTCATATTGTTGCTTGTGTTCCTCGGCATATTTCAGCGCAAGTTGAGATTTGCCAGTGCCTCCCAATCCATGAATCACAACTGCGCGGGGAACACCTGCACTCTCATGATTGACACTAATCTTCTCTTCGAGTAGTGCATATAGCTCATGTCGTTGAGTATATGTCTTGACCGTCTCATATGGAACCGCATAACGGCCCCTGGTTGGACGAGACAGCAATGTGCTGATTGAAGCGAATTCTGCTAATATGAGCTTGTAATTGTGATCCTTCGACCCGAATTTGTTCAATCCAAAGTGGTCAACGGAGAGGCCGATGTTGCGAACGCCTGCTCCAGCGTAGGTTCCCGATTGCTCACGCACGCACTGCATCTCGTCAATATCCTGCCCACGAGTTAACTAGTCGGGCTTACCAGCTCCCGCCAATGGAGGAACCAAAACTGCAGAACATGCGTCGGACGCTCTTCGAAGAAATTAACCACAGAAAGATCAACATTGACCACACGTATGAATGTATCATGCAAATCAAGGAGAAAGGTAGAATCGTACTCGACTTCCGCTAGCAGCGACGGATTCGAACCGAGCGGCCGGAGGACTTGCGCAGCGAACCAACCTAACACACCGAAGCTCGACCCGCGATGTGGGGTGCCTAAAAAGAATATCGCCTTTGTCTGTTCGTTAATGCCGTCAGGATCTTGATTCGTATGTGCATGGGCAAGTGCCTACGAACCGTTAGCTACATTGCTCATAGAAATCATCTGTGCCTAAACAGCCGGTTATCAGCTACCTGTTTGACCACCAGGCCGCCGTAGCTATATCCTACGAATATTAGGTTCCGACTTTGCTCCTAGTGCCAACAATCAACTGCGTGCACGAAGTCTAGACTCGACGTGATCCTCACCTCCTCCGAACGGCGAATCCCTTTGACGTGCTCGAGGAGCCCATTTCCGAGTGTCCAAAGCCTGGTTCGGACCGCATCCCGTTTCCAGTAAGAATCGTAGTTATGAAAGAAAATGCGCACGTCTTTGCGAATGGTAGGAGGGAGATCGTGAGGGAGGAACTCGCGGACCCAGTTTACATACTGGTCCTCGGTGATGCGAGAGTCTGCAACTTCGTCTGACGGCTGATCAAGTCTTTTTGCTTGCCACGTCGTATCGGGGTTGGATCCGAGCCCGTGGACAAAGATAATGCTACAAGGTGTTAGCAGTAACCTGTAGTCGGCACATTAGGCAAGCTTACTCAATCCCATGTGCACGCGCCGGTGAGTCGTGCTCCGTTGCAGGAACAATTCCATATCCTGACTTCGGTGCTTGGTCCACGCGAAGCCGTGATGGGATCCGCTTCGTGACCTGGTCATAGAGAACGGCAAGCGGGATCAGTAAGATGCCGATGTAGATAATTGCGGCTCGTCTCATGATAGCGCGCTTGGCCCGGGCTAGCGATTAACGCAAGGGGAGTAGGCGGTAGTTATCAGATCATTCTCCAGCGTCTCGGAAGGCGATGTTGTTCAAAGCATCCACAGCAGAACAATACAGAGTAGAGTTGGGGTGCCTTCTGTGCTTCAGCTGTGAGGGTAACAATTGGTATCAATGCGTTGCGGTCTTGCGCTGTTGCGACGCGCGTCGCAACATAGGGGCAGCCTGCTGCTCACCTTCACCCTCATCAGATTCAACACCATCTCAGCTACTCTAAGTTTCAATCAGCATCTACTTTAGTCCGATTGGTATCAGCGATGTCAGTGTCTGTGGACTCCCAGGTCCCCTTTCCCAAGTGCCACGCTCTGAATACCGACTCCCTAGCTGCTAGGCGTTGTTCAAGCAATCAAACCTCCTCGTCTTCTTCGGGGGACATCTCTCATGTCCCAGGAGATCCCACCGTTGGCCCTGATCTTGCCGATATACACGCCTATCTTTCTACAGAGCTAGAAACTCGGGTCCTAGATGAACTTTATGATCGTCTTTGGCTAATCGCGAGAAAATGTGGACATAGCATCGACGCCCTCCATGTGCAGAGGATCAAAGGTCGGGACATAGTGCCTTCGGAGGATCCTCGACTTCATCTCATCTGGCATCATGGCAGGGTGTACATCAAACCTCTTCCCATATGCTTGTTGAACTACGACTTTTGGGCAATTTATCTGCGTTCTTCAGAGAAATTAGACGCAAATGCAGTTTGTTCTAGTCCCGAATCCGACACTCTACACTTCGACCGCTCTATTGCGCTAGGATTCTTGAGGTCCTATTCTTTTCTAATAAAGTATCCACTGGATTTTCAATTTGCCAAAGAGATCAACTTGATTCCTAAGGACGTTGACTGGACTGGGTGGTCAAAGTTCATCGACAACTTCCGCCGCCTTGAGGAAGAGCAAGTCGCGCAGCGCTACCACTACGGGCAACTACGACTGTCACGACTGAACTGGCTCGTACGACTCTTTCGTCCTTCGCACTCCAGTACTGGTTGGTTTTATGAGATTCCACACTGGTCAATCACCGAGTATGTGACGCGGGCGACCCTCCCTCTCCTGTTCATATTTGCAAGCGTCTCCCTTGTTCTTTCATCAATGCAGGTTTTGCTCTCTGTGCCAGCGGAGCGACTATGGCCTCAGCACCCTGAAGGGTCAGGGCTACAGTATATGAGCCGCGCATTCTGGATCTTCTCCATTGCTATTCTACTACTCTCCGGAGTCATTTGGGTGCTGCTTTTAGGGATTCCTCTTGTTATATTGGCATGGCAACTTTCGTGGGGATTTCAGAAGCAGAGGGCGAAGACACGGGCTGAGAGAAATCATAACGCTTAACCAATATCAGCAGTGGAATTTTGTGAGCTCGATGCGTTTCAATTTATTATAGAAAGCTTGATTTAACTTGTAGAACCGATTGCAAAACACATATGTTGATATCGAACGCAGCGGCATTAAGTACAAATGATAGATAACCATAAAATACTATCTCTACGGCGGACTGGCCTCTGGATCTTGCCGCTGCACAGTAACAAGTCGCAAAGCCCGCGTGAGCCTGCCCCAAGAAATACATTCGGACTAGAGAATAGAGCAATAATTCTCCATTCCTCGTGCAGCAATCAAATCTTCCGCAATCTGCGCTTCGCTCATCCGCGCCACTGGAGCCCTCACTGGCCCTCGCGCTTCAAGAACTTTGACAGAGCCGAGCATGCATAGTATTGGTCTCGTCTCGTCCATGTTATAGACATTCTCTAACAGAATGGCCGGATCCTGTAATACCTTCCTGCTGAACTTAAATCGGTGCGTGATCTTTTAGCAACAGATTCCCAGGAGTTCTTGCGAATTCGCTCCAAGTCGTTCCAGTACTGAGTTCTAAGCGAGTTAGCTCAGTTAAATTATTGTATTTCTCGCTCTGAACTTCAATCATGCCGAGTCTTCTCTTCTCTCTTCCTGCTATTCTACAATCAACATGTCACCAAATGTTCTTCTGATCGAACAATGCGACGGGCTTCATCGTCACTGTTCCAACAGTTCGGCCATTTCGAAGCGGCATCTATATCCAAGGCCCACTCAACGTCGTTTCCATCCACACAAGTCCAACATCCCCATCATCCAACACAGAAGATGTCATATCTCTCCTCACACACTGCGCTATCACGCTTCTTGCCTCCATACTCATCGACAGTCTCGAGAGCCTCACCCTAGCATGCTCAGGAATACAACCATCTTCTTCTCCAGCCTCTTCCAAATCCATAATCCAGTTCCCAACTGCCGCAATCATATATCGGTCCCAAGGTCCGTCATATTGAGATTGTCGAAGAATGGCTATTGCCTCTCGTCTCAGAAGTCCATCTCTGCATCGCAGTAGAAGTGTGAAGAGCGGTGGTACGATGCTGAGATGGAAGTGATATGCTGGTTGCTGATTGGTGATTTTGAGCAGGTTGGTTGAGATGATCCGTGCTAGGGATATCATTTCTCGGAAGTCAGGCAGGAATTTGTCGTATTTGCATTCTTCTGTGAAGGTGGTACCTTCGACCAAGATTGTGAACGCTAGCGAGTAGAGGCGGAGTAGCATAATTGCAGCGGTAGTCTGGATGTCTGTTGAATCCTGCTGCAGTCGATATTCCAGAGGAGCGAATGCGGTTGACCATTGCTCGATATCAGAAGAATGCTGTGATTGCTCCAATACGAGCGACTCTGGGACAAAGTATGGAGAACCATATATCGAGGTTTGAGCATTGATTTCCAAAGTCTTGCTAGGAACAGAATGGGAAAATTCTCGTCGAAGCATCGAAGCACCGTTCACAGCGCATGTCGATAGTATAAAATGACCACTCCTCCTCATTACAAGTTCCCAATACACGGTAGCCTCCCTCAGGCTCGTAAACACCGATGGCATCTGTCTCACTGTCGTAACACACGCTCCTTTGCCCATGTTGTGTACATCTTGGCTTCGAGCATCTATGAACGTCATCATCTGAGTATCAAATCGAACGAAGGTCATCAAGAGCTCGTGCTCGATAACATTTGCTGCTGGCGAGGATAATCCATCATTGTGAGGGATCGAGTGTGGAGTCGTTGATACAAAGTGGCAAATGAGACGGTCTCCGATCAAAGCGTGAGAGAATGCCACGTCAGGCTGGCGATGTATGGTCTCAAAGACGAAAACCAAGAGGACGGCGATAATTAACTCTCGCAGATGAAGCACTTGACCTTGCGGTATGAGTTGCATTCCTTGTAAAGATTTTCCGTAGAGGCTCAAAGCATACTCGCGCTGCTTTCGGGCTGCTTTCTTCGTGTCCGAATTAGTCCTGGCGAGCTGCGAGGTCTTGACGGATTTGTTGAGAGCGGCGATTGCAACGAGAGCATAGCGCACGAATGGTTGATGATGCGATTCTTGGAGCAGTAGGTGATTCCAGAAAGTGGACATAAAGACGCCAGACAGCTCGACAGCGGTTTCTTCGCGAAAGATACCAAAGTAAAGAGCCTCCCTCTCGTCCTCAAACGGAAGAATGACCGAAGGTTGGCGCAAGGTAGTCTGTAGAGTGCTTGCTTTTGGTGTAACAGCTCGTGTGGGATTTGATGATGATTCAACTCTCTTACTATCTGTGGAATAACCGGTGCAATGGCGTGAGGCTCCCAAGCAGCGTAGGCATGCTGGCCTCGTTTCGTCACACCTAACGTGCCGAGCTCTGTGCCAATCATATTGTTAACCAGATTGCTCCAATCAAGTTAAGATCGGATTGAAGTCTGAAAGATGATGCACTGGAAGGCTGTCAAAGTATTACGAGGGAGAACTTACTTGCACGTTCTACATCCTGTCCGTACTCTTGGTTTCGGAACTTTGAGTTTTTGTTTCTTTTGATGGCAATTTCGATGTTCGTCTACAATGCTGGGACCAGAATCCTGAGAACTGGGCGAGCTTATTCTCGTCGCACGCTGGTTTTGCGCTTCGTGGCAACCACTTTCTCCTTCACTTCGTCTGCTGTACCGAGTAATCGATGATGAAGTAGTATCTATATGGTCAAGCTCTTTGAACAGATGATCATCGACTGTTTTTGATATCTCAACAGGCTCCGAGTCGGTGGCTGCAAAATCCGGAGTCGAGCTCTCACTTGACTGCGACGAGGTGCCAAATGATTCAGGTACAACGAGATTGAATTGCAATACCGGAGCGATCTTTTCTACTCCTTTGGTTCTCGAGACATAGTTCCTTGCATGTTGTCTGACTTTTCTCTTCAGGGCAGGATCGGTAGTTGTAGCCCCTGTCTGGGTTATGAACTGCAGTGCTTGTGCTGGGGCAATGAATCGTTCATTCTCGAGTATTGGACCACTAGTTGACCGTCAAGGATTGCCCGAGTCAACACAAGCTAGGATGTTCTACTGACACTGCCATTGGTGATGATTTCCTATCTTTGAGGTTATCAGCTTTTTCTTTAATTATTACTTCTGAGGAAGACATGCTGGAAAGTAAAGCCCAGAGCCATAAATTGATTCTGACACTGAAGTTACGTGACTTCAAGCATCATATGACAAAAGCAACGCATAACGGTGGGGTGAGTAAGCTTCCGCAAAGCTGAAGGATTTTACAATCGAAATCAGGGAATGAGGCGATCCATGTTAGACGTCTACTAGCGACAACTAACGAACTGGAATACCTGTGCATATCGCCACGATAATCTTAAATGTGCTTACCAAACGAATCCAACTACTCATGCTCGATCAAGATGTTTCCCTCTATTGATATAGGGTAGAACAAAATTCTTTGCTAAATACTACTTTACGAAGGATATCGACTTCGTGATCGAAAATAACGAGTAGCAATTGTAAATGAGCTCGCCTTCATAAGTTTGCATCTCGCTGAATAATAAAACGGTAGCTGACAGCCGCGCCGGCATTCGTTTAGAGGCTGACGTCTGCGTCTACATAAGCATAAGCATTAAAAGTCGAAAGAATTGGTCTTTCCTCAAAGTGGGGAAACATGACCGGATAGCTTATAAATCAACAAATATGCAGCAGACTGTCTTAGAGCCTTAGCCATTCAAACGTCCGAGACCGAAGTACATCTGAATTCAGCATTAGAAATACCGATTCCGAGCGACACTTCCGCTCAAGGGAACCGGCTTCTTGCAATGTACTTAAAGTATACACACGTGATGCAGCTTGCAACAGCACGTGATGTGAAATCTTGAAAGTGAATGAAGGATATGCAGAAGCAGGCCGAGCCTGGAGAAAAATGGGAAGGAGCACCAAGAAGACTCAACTCACTTGATATGAGCTTCATGAAAACGACTTAGAAAAGGAGAACTCGGAATGGAGGTCTTCAAGAAACGAGAAACAAAGTTCAGCCACTTTTTTCCTTCACCTTGAGCAACCCTACCTCATCATATCGAGCCATTTCTCTCCAACCCCATCAACTCTTTCCATCATATCTCACCTCTTTCTTACTGTACTTCCATCCTCGAGCCTCCACGTGACTCCGCCCCCCTACCCTTAAAATCCCCTCACAAGCAAGGATTTTCATTTTCATCCCATCTCACCCCTTCTCCTTTTTCATCTGATCTCCTCATCCTCAACCCCTCTTTTCATCCGAACTCCCAACCCTAATAAATCTCTGACCATCCAGCCCCTCGTCAAAAGGCACCTCACCCGACTCGTCGAAGATTAAATAAAAGAACGTTTTGAGGTAGGAGAGACGTGAAACACAGGCGTTTACGAGGGCCGGGATGCACTCGCTGCCCCGCGTGTATTTTTTGGGGCTTGTGCGAGTGCGAATCCTAACGCGAAAGCGGGAAAACGTTGTCGCGTCGCAGGTTCGTGACATTGCATAGATAGCCGGATCTGCAAGACAATATCGCGACAGCGAAGTCGCCGGTGATGAGAGGGGAATATTTGATGGCGATGACGCGATGATTGATGTAAGTGAGGAAGATGAGATGGCTTAAGGTAGAATTGAGACGAAGTGAGAATGAAGGATCGCGTTAAAGGTGAAGAGTGAACGACGAGTAAGTTTAAAGTTGTATCCATGTCTATATAACTAACCAAAAAAAGGTCTCCCTGTCCCTACTATATACGGTAGAATCGAACATGTACAAAAAACGAGTGTAATCGGAGCCGAAACTCCATATTCCAAATCTCTTTGATTTTCCCATCGGGTATTCCCAGTTGTCCAAATCTCCCAGCCTAGGCGCCCATATCCCTTTTTATATTTATTTTTTCCATCGTGAAAAGGCATGAATGAGCAACCATTCCGTTCCGTCATAAAAGTCATTGAACATCGCAGCACGCAAGCGGCGCAGACGCATCGTCAATTCTTTCTTCGTTCAGCTCCATATCCCGCTCTCTAGGAAGAGCAGGATATCACAATATAGATAGGCATGGGCGTTTATGAGGTGACAAAGTCCCGGGTCATCTTGGCAATGAGACTACGACGACGGCCGTTGCTGGCGGTCCCGAGGAGGCAGACCAGCTCGCTGCTGTCAGTGCTTAGGGTAGCGACGTCGTCCCACTTGTTGTAGGCGTTGGAGCAGGGGAAAGCTTGGCAGCCGGAGATGGGCGTGTTGCTGTTCAAGGGGAAGATCTCCTTGACGCCGTTGGTGTCAGCTGGGTTGACAATCGCGGACACGTCGAAGTAGGTTGCGCCAGCATAGCCATCAAAGCGGACCTCACCGAGCATGCCCGGAGTGTTGGTAGCCCCCTCAGAGACGGAGTACCAATTGCCAATCCATCCGGTGGGGAAGGATTGGTTGATGGTTGCGTAACCTGGGATGACGAGCTCGGGGATGGCCTCCAAACCAGCGTTCTGGGTGAAGATGATGGTGCGTTGAGTGCCGTCCTGGTTGACGAAGTGGACTGTGCCAGCAGAGGCGAGGGTTGCAAGCGCGGCAGCGGCAGCGAAGAAGGTGCTGAAGAATTGCATCTTGAAATGTGATTGGTGTCTTTTTATATATAAAGATTGTGTGAAGGATTGTTGAGATGAGAGAACGTTTGGTTCTGTCAAGTTGGTCGATCTGATTGAGCTACGTGGGAGCAAGTGTGCTTGATCGAGGTGAGTGAAGCGTATCGAGTCGTCGAGACTAGAAAGTGTTGCGGGTTGGGATGTTCAGGTGTCGTAGAGACAAGACTGTCGCGGACAGGTAGGCTAGCGGTTCTTCTATGAAGGTCTTCTATGAAGGAGTGCTGAGCTTAAGGATAGTAGGTCGCGATCACAGATCGTAGTAAAGAAGGAGGGTGGGAACGTCGGAACGTGCAAATCAAAAGCCACTGAACCAGAAAGGATTGTGTTTGAGTGAGGAAAGGAAACTGCAGGATGGCGGTCAGCCTTGATATACGAATTCAGACGGGGAGCAGATGGGGGGGCCGATGGCTGCAGATGGGGGCGGCCGTGGGCCATGGCAGGGCTCGAACATCCTGGGTGGTGGGCTCGGAGGAAGAAAGGGCTTGCAGGGCCTGCAGGAATCACTAGTAGCTAGGGAGTGACCTGGTAGTGACTTGGTAGTGACGAGCCGGCTGGTGCAGGTTCTTCGGTTTGCTTTTCCAGCGGGTGGAGCATGGCGAGTGGGACCAGATCAGGGGGATAGGGGAGAGGGGGGGATTGATCACGTCCAGAACGTCGAGAACTTTTTGCACCGTCGTTCATTGCTTTTCAGGCTATGGCTGGCCAGGAAGGGATTGGCGAAGGGTTCCTGGCAGCCGTGCAGCCAGTGCCGGGATGATTGGTGGTCGAAGGTATATACTGTACTTACACAGTAGTGTCGAGTTGACTTTTTCGACGGCGGACCGGCCAGGGGGTGTCGAGGCCAAGCTAGTCTCGAAGGGGGAACTCGCAAGGGGAAGAGATTTCCTGTGCAGTTCCACCTGGGAATGCGCTCCCCCTCTGATTGGATGCGCAGCCATGTGTACCTGAACCAAGGCGACGCTTGCTGCTTGGTCGGTGCTCGCGCGGGGCCGCCATGTGTCCAGAGGGCATTTGTGCCTGGAGCTTGACTCAAAAGCCTCTGGAGGGGGTGTGGAGATCGGCATGCGCCCTCGCCCTATCGATGCTCGCGGGGCATTGTCCCAGCGCATTGTCCCAGCGCATCCCAGGCTTCAATTCGCGTGAGATCACGACCTTGGTGACTGGAGCAACTACAGCAACTAGAGCCTCTCTTGTGTCACCCAACTCGAGCGACGCGCTGGGATGCCCACGCCGAGCTGCGAGGAGCTGTGTGGTGCGGAATGCGCGAGATGCTTTTTTTTCCTGTCTCGGTCTGTCCATCAGAGTTCACGCCCCTCGTGCAACCACTCGAGCTCGTGAAACATCGGGCCAGGGACCCGGCTGAGAGGGCGAACACACAGACTGGCAGCACGGGACTGCCACCAGATCCCGCCATCGCACCGTACTTACGAGTAATTCTCCGCTCCCTTGCCTTCTCGGCGTCCTGCGTCCTGCGTCCTGCGTCCTGCGTCCTGCGTTCTGCGTACTGCGTATCGCTACCTTCCATCCGGATATCCGCCGCCAAGAACCGTTGCTGGTTCGCCAGGTTCGTCGACCTCGAGGGTCCCTCCGGCTCGAAAAAATCCAGGTATTTCGATAGTTTCGCTGCAAGGCCACCGCTGCACAACGGCCTGCATTACGCCCCGCCAACAGATCCTGATTGGGGACTTGTGCAAGGTTCACAATTTTGTGGACAAATCACGGGATGGATCACACCTGGGGCGGCGTGCAGTTGCCAGCGAAGACGTGACGTGCGCCGAGTCGTGATTCTTGCAACTTTGCAACTGTGCAACTTGCAACTTGCAACTTGCCAGTCGCCATCGTCGTCTCCTGCTGAGTTCGGGGGCAGGTTCTCGCGCGCCAGGTCGTGCGCCGGACGATGTCCGCGAGAAACGGCGGCCGAAGCATGGATGGCCGGCCCCGTCCCTCCCCCCCCCAAAGGCTTCTCTCCAAAGGGAGGGACTAGATCCCGTTTACAGCGCTCGGCCACTCTGGGCGCAGTAGTTCTACTCCTTCGTCGTAGTGGTACGTTAGGCTTCGTCAGCGCTGTCAAGCGAGACGAAAGCCAAATTCCAGCGCTGTCGAGCCAGATGAACCCCGACTTTCAGCGTGTGTCGGGATCCTTCTAGCGGCCCTGGCATGTTGTGCTCACTGTAAAGTATTTGGGGCGAGGGGACGGCAGCTGTGTGATGACAGGAGACCATCGCATACTACAGTATGTACGGCGCTGCAAATCGGATCAATGGCGCAGGCCAGCTCACCTTCCTTCTGCACGCGGCATCGAATGGGAAGCTTGCTTTCTGGCTTCCTGGCCAACTCTGGCCCTTGCATTGGCTTCAGGAACACCACGATGCGATCGTCAGTCAGCCCGTGCCAGGCACAGGCACAGGAACAGGAACAGGCACAGGCTCGACAGGCACAGGCTCGACAGGCACAGGCTCGACAGGCACAGGCTCGACAGGCACACGATTTTCGCTGAGCTTTGGCCGGACGGACAGGCATCTTGCGAGGTCGCGTCCAACGGCCCTCGATGGCTGTCGCAAGGAGTCTGCCTGCGAGCATTCATTCCCATTGCCATTGCCATCGATTCTGCCCTTGGTCCATGTCCATATTGGTCACTGCAATACTTCCAATAGACCGCCACGTAAGGACCTGGTGGACCCCAATCTTGGAACGCATATCTGCCGATATGTTTGGCAATGTTCCAGAAGGATCAGGATCCAGAGTCCAGATGAACTGGTGGGAATGGTCCTGAAAAGCCAGCAAGCCAAATCCGTGGCGGGTGACAGCCGACGCTTCTTCGTCCTAAGTCCCAAGCCTGGTGCTACGCTCTCCAGCAGTTTAGCCGACGCGTCGAACGAGCCCGACCCTTCCTGGCCCTCACCCGCATGAAGAAGGAGAGCGACAGGAAGGCGATCCCAGCAGCCAGGCCGTTGGGGCCGGGATGTGGGAGGGGAGCCTTTCCGCTGAACGCCAATCGCATCGCCATCGATAGCACGTACCTTCTACGATAGTACTGTACTGTATCTTACTCCTACGTCCGTACCCGAGGTACTGTACCTGTACTTCTAGGACCGACCGTACTAGTAGTACTAGTATCCCCTTATCGATAAATCGTCGAAAGCACCCAAAGGTGGGATGTGGGATGTGCTGTGGCATGTGGCATGTGGCAGGTGGCAGGTGGCAGGTGGCATGAGGGATGAGAGATGAGAGATGTGGCAGCCGGTGACAGAACGTCTCAACTCTGGTTCCGACCATGAAGGTGCCTGTTCCGGTCGTTCCTCATCGGATGGCCCGAGAGTGGAATGACGATTTATTGATTTGGATTCGGTGGGATGGAACGAACTGAGGGCGGGTGTCGGGTCTGCTGAATGGCAGGCGGGTAAACGCTGCAGGCTGACCAGGTGCCGCCGTGCAGGATGGCAGGCCGACGGAGGAGGAAAAAAGATGGAACAGGTGCAGCTGGACGGTAGTGTGACCGAGATGCACGCCGGGCATGCTTCAGAGATGGGATTCATCTATTCGGATTGAGGACGGTGGCATTGCACACTGCACGCTGCACACTGCACACTGCTGATTCGATGTGTCAGAGAAATGAGGCTGCGAAGACCGACGTGCGTTTGGTCGGTGGTGTGACGTGAAGCTTCCTCGCTTTTTCACCTCTAAGAAAAGTCTTCGAGGACGCGAGGTACTGTCCGTACTGTCCCTGCTCTCCGATGGCGGCCGGACTGTGCCGCTGGAGAATTCCCCCGTCAATCTATCTGAGACCCCAGGACCTTCTCGAATGGCAGGAAGGCCGAGCCCGGAGAATCCCTTTTTTTTTTCTTCCTCGGGTTTTTCCAGCACCAGAGTAGTTGATGATCACGTAATGAATATACCTTCACTCACCACACTCTCTGCACAGTAGCTTGGGAGTTGGTGGGAGCTAACGAGGTATTCGAAGGAAATGTTTTGCATCTTTCGGTCAAATTGCTGTATGGCCAGTCCTCATATTGCAAATACTACCGATGAGGAAGACTTATTGATGTCGGCTCACGTGTCGATGAGGTCAATTGAATGCAGGTGAAGGGAGAGGAAGGATAGGGTCCTTGGAGACCTCCTCGGATGAAGTTTCCGACACAGCTAAACGTAAACACTCAAACTCGAAACGTTCGTATCACCTACCAGGTATGCAACACATCCTCATTAGTAGCCTCTGAAGCTCAAATATGGACTCAACACCATTGAGAATTAGTTCAAATCTTTAACGGCGTGCATCTGGCGGTGTCAATATTCTGAATCCTCGGATATATATTCAAGCTGTTCAAGAGTTAGCAGATGTTCAAGGCAGTCTTGACATCTCGAAGCTAAAGAAAATCCGGGTGTCAAGAGGGCCTTTTTCATCCGATGTCTGAGACAAGAGATCGGCTTTTCCTTTCTTACGCCGGAGGGGCAAGACATGGAGTGCAGAGTTGAATGACCCTCGTGCATTTTCGTCAATCTCAACTCCACGGGTAAGATTGAGATAGCTGAAGAATGTACTGTCTCTCAAAAGTCGTTGGCCGGGGATGTCTCGGCATTACGTGGAGGGGTCCGAAGGAGTCGAGGCTTAATCTTGCTATCGGAAGAGATTCTCTTCAAGGGAGAAGCTACCGGGAGAGGCGAGAGGCCAGTATGCTCTTGGATGTCGCATCAGACTTCATGTGTTGTGCTCTGTTAGGTTTCAGGAGCTGATCAATATAAATAGAACCCTCCCCTTCAGTCGTTATATCTCCATGGTCTTCTAGCCTTGAGACGTGCAAGATAGTGACTCAAATAGAAACTTCGAGAGATTGAAATATTCCATATCACGTGAAGCATTGTTCTGGTATTGTTCAAGGTGGAAAGTCCAGAGGCCTTGAACTCCTAATCGGGATTGAGAATCTGCGGGAATATCCTGATTTGGCTACGGACTGCAGTGGAAATCGCCAGTATCTACGGAAACTGGAGACATAGACAAGCAGCATGCTGCAAAACATTTCGAGTATGCGGAACATTATCCTTAAAATTAATCAGATGAGGAGATGTTACATTTCGTCAGACCCGGCTAAAAGGAAAAGCAATACTTTCAGACATTCTCGTAATATGGAACGATAGCTTTCAACTTGTTAGATAAGAACATACCTACACTTCCCCAGTCCCGATGTATGGAAAAAGAAATGTTTTAGGCATTCTACGAAGCACTCCAGCCTCGCTACTGAGCTGAACTGAGACATTCAAACGGTGTGCAGCAACGCCGAGGAGAAGATTGCTGAAGAGGGTTGAATAGATGTCAGCGAGTCCTGCCCATAGCTAAGGAGCTTGACTGGAGGGCTCACGTCTAATGAGGAGAAGATTCACTTGGAGATGATTGCATAGGGACTCTGCTGTACATCTGCAATACGGTGCAGATAATCGCCGAGAGAACAGGGTGCCACAAACTAATTGGGCATTGCGTTTGGTTAGTCTTCTATTGAACTTCCACCGTCAGATGCAAACTCTATGAGCATCGAACACACGGCGGAGAATTGACATGAGCAGAAACCACCGAGGCGGGAACGTTTTACTTCCAGTCGCTTCTTTCAACATGCCCTACGATAACCAGGTGTATATATCTACGTCCAGAGGATTTTATGGCTTCATCCCCATGACAATCGGATTTTGTCGCAGCTGACCAATCGAGTCCTTGCTCATCGAGGATGGTACGCTGTGGCCGAAGACGATGTGGAGATTCCATCTTAAGGAGAATGGCGGTGACCTCGAATTCAACTTGTATTCGACAAATCTTGCCCCGAGTGGCGAGATCCATTTCCGCAATCGAGCTCCGACATTTTAAGATTTTGAAGTGTGCCAAGAAAACACTTGGATGCTGGGTGATGATCCCATACGCACATTCCAAATACTGTGGAACTCCAGGGTGTAACAGAATAATGACTTGCAAGTCGGTTGTCAAACCCAGACATTTGGGATGGTAATTTAACGATATCTTCTCCGAGGAACTTTAGGGTCGAAACGAAGGACGAAGGCGTCAACATGATTTGCAATACTTTCTATGACTTCTCTGACTCGGTGCTATCAGAGAATTAAAGCCACTCTCTCGAACTTCCGAAAGCTTTTCGCAATTGACGATGAAGGACTTGCTGTCAAATACTGTGTGGATTCGTGTTGTATCTGTGTAGGATCTCTTAGCCATGTCCTAAGCCAGTCTGTGAAGTGGTCCTGTGCGAGAAACACAACACTGGGGTGGAAATTTATGCTTCAAGAGAATCTACCTAAGAAAGTGGGTTTTCCGCAGAAGATTAATATTAGATTTCGGAGGAATCCTAAAAATTTGAGAGAGATACTGCGCACTTTGAAACCAAGATCTGGATTTCGTTTAAGGATGACAATGTCAAGTGTTCTTCTCTACTCGAGATTCATTTCGCATGTTCTCTCTCGCGGTGACTTCGAAAAAGAACATTGCTCATCTTGCGTTCGATAGCATACATCTTTAGCAAGGAATTGATCGAGATTCGCTCGTGAGCTACGGGACCCAATATTGCTACCTCGTCACAGCTTCATTACTACAAATAAGTCCGTGAAGCGCTTATATGTCCTTATAGCGATTAGCCGCGGAGCCGTGGCGACCTAGTGATATTTCACTTCAGGCAATCTGCAACTACAGCAAAATGCCGAGATAGCGAGACTACATTACCAGCGTCCTCTCAACATTATTAATGAAGCACAACATTCCAACTCATCTTCAGCTCAAATAGCGTCTCACAATACACGTATGAGCGAATGGTGATGGTCTGACGATCCCTCACTCCCTACATTCGATCCTCTTCCACACCGCATCATTTTCCAGTTCAAACCACCCAGTATGACGACTTAAGATAAGCCGAGTGGGAGCAAAAGACGAAGGACCCGCAAGAACTCATACTCCTTTGTATCGCCAGCTGACTATGGATCATACAATAGGCTCGGCGGACATCAGAAGAAGGAAATCACTGTATTCGGAGGCCCTGCTCAAAACACAACCTGCAATTCGGGGTTAACATCAAGAACGAGATTAAAGAGGACTATTCCACGAAAGTGAATTCGACACGCCAACAAACGAGCACCCGAAGAAAGCAGGCTATACAATCGCTTGACCCGATGTTGTCGAGCTTTTGTGGAGGTCATATTAAGTCATGTGACAGCACCACCAAATTCTGGTACTTTGGTCTTTGGATAAATAATTGTTAACCAATACGAAAGGCATATTTGGCGTAATTGTAGGGTCGAAAGTGCTAGAAGCAGATGCCAGGGGTGGACTTATTTATCCCAACACCAAAGTAGTTGGAGAAGCTGACCTTTGAAGGCTCTCAGCTTTAGCTCCAATACATTCAACTAAATCGACATTGTGCTCCGCAGACTTGAAGTCAGATTCTCCATGTGATCGTCGCGATGAAGCCTGAACTCTAGACTTCCGGCATAACACAGGGGAGTGTAGCGAACAGGAACTTAAACTGAGAACCAATCAAGAGGTTTTGACGCTGGCTTTCTGATTAGAATTCTCTCACAAGTCGTGATCACGCCGGAGAGAAAAGTCTGCTAGCTCAGGAAGAGCTGGATTATGCACGTCGGCACAAAGTCTGAGGGCATGAACTTCATGCTCAAATATGCGTACTCATACTGAAAGATACAGAGTCTTGGCATCCAAGCCACAGCATCAGATGACTGCGCACGGTGAAAGAAAAAAAGACAACAACTTGATGTGAACATCATGATGCCCTGTTTCGGTGCCAGCGTGGTTTGGAGATGAAGTCAGGTAATGACTTCAGAAACGCACCTATTGCATCGAAGCTTACGAGTGCAACTCTTCTGCCAATATGCTCCCATTCATCCACCAAATGGAAGAGGCTCCATTATATAAGGTGGCGCGCTGATAACTGCCACATCAGTCAGCACTTGGCAGACGCATGCAAGCAAAAACTTCAGACGAACATCTCAACCAGGAGTGGTCCATATGCGCATGGCTGGGATGTCGGCGACAAGCAAACGAATCAAGAATCTCTGCAGTAAGCAGATCCCCCAACCTCCGAACGTCAGAACAATTTGTCTGCCGTTTTCGTGCACCTTTGTCACGATGCGTGGCACTTTGAAGATGATTGATACGAGCACAACGTTACCTGGTCTCGAGGCCTTCACGCACGAGGCTGAAATCCACCGTGCGGTGCGAGAATGACTGTTTATGGACAGTGCGGTGGTGCTGCTCGGTGAGTCTCGTATTCGGTGGCTTCCAAATACAGTCTTCTTCTGGAAGACTATCGAATGCTTAACCGGCGGGTTGTGATCGCATCGCATAGCAGGCGCTGAAGACTTCTCTTCCTGGCCTGGTTTGAGGAATCCGGACCGATGTCGTCGCCGTTGGCATGGAGCCTCACGAGATTATGGACAACGACGTCAAGATTCCCGGACATTCGGCAGCCTTATGGAGAAGTGCCGTAATTGTCTCCTCCACGATGCAGATATCTGGGTCGAAAGTTCCCAGTTTGCAAGTCCTAGAAGATCGCAATTTGAGCGAACCCGCAGCCACAACTCATGATCCGAGTTGCATTGCTGGGTAACTGGGTTGCTGCCAGCCCAAGTCGAGACGGAACGGGCGGAAAGGGCGTGATCTTCTCGTATCAACTATGGAGAATCCTGGTCTAGATCACCGCACAGTCAGGAAAAGGCACTTGGCGGTAGAGTTTTCTAGTGAGGGGCAACCCACCTATCCACCCACCCACCCAGATTAGTAAATTCTCCCGCACCAATCGACCTCGCTCGCATCGCCGTCGCCATCGTCTGGCGGCGTGGCAGTGTGCTCACTATCTCGACCTCATGCCAAGCTTGTCGACCACTACCGCACGTAGTGGCAGGGAGGACATGGCCGACATGCGCCGTTGAGGCAGATCCAAGGTTCACGCCCAACCATACGCTGCTCGTGCAGTCAAACATCCACATTTTCGATCACAAAACACCCCGTCCTCCGGCCGCTTCTCGTAGTCAGGAACCGGAGTTGCGTGAGAGGCTCGAGGAGCCAAGGTACAATGCGTCCTGAGCCGACGTTAGCAACGCTGCGTATGCTCCATCGAGTGATTGTGTTGTGCTGGACCTCTTGCTCGATCATGCCAATTCTGATGGTACTGTGGTATGGATAGTGACCCGGCGAACACGATAGATAGATGAAAATAGAGTCCGATGACGATGATGTGCAGAGGGGTGTGGAATCCTTGGCGATAATTGAGAGCCATCCATGTCGCAGCGCCCTCAAGCGACTTGCGGGCAGAGCAAACCGCACGCGAGCTACGAGTCGCTGCCTCGTATTGGATCACCATGGAGACTTGAACATCGTGACTGAAGGGGCTAAAGTAGGAACAGCGATGCCCAAGTGGCGCCGGTGCGAGATTTGTTTTTAACTTTGTTTCTGGCGGACGAGCAGTAAGCTGGGAGGCGCAAAGACCTCGAGTGGGCTGTTCCTGCCACTTCTGGAGGTGGGGACTAGTGCACCTCACGTCGGCTGCCCGCCTACCTGCAAAGATAAATCTGCCTTCTCGCCCCGAGTTTCTCTTTCCCTCCTTCAAACACGTTCACAGACTCTCGTTCATCGCGAATACCCAGTCTCCGTACATCTCCCGTCGTTCTGTTTTCTATCAACACTCTCGTTACTCAACACACAATCGTTCAAGATGAAGACCTTCCAATCTCTCGTCCCCGTCTTCGGCCTCGTCGCCGCCGTCCAGGCTTGGGGCTCTGGCTGGAATGACACCACCGTCTGGACTACGCTCACCACGGATGTCTATACTGTGAGTTCCTCATGAGCCTTTCTTGTGTTCTTGCTCCCTGATTTTGCTGTCTTGGGCTCCTGACCCACGTTCCCATCTCTCTGGGCTCTTGCTGTCTCGATGAATACACGGTACTAATATGCTATAGACGTACTGCCCGGTGTCCACCACCTTTACCATGGGTACGCACACGTACACAGCTACTGCTTCGGAAACTTTGACTATTACCGAGTGCCCGTAAGTTTAGTTTCAAGACGTCTCGCTCCCGTTGCTGATGACATGCTACAGCTGCACATACTCGAAGCCCGTCAAGAGTACCCCAGCTCCCACCTCCACCTATGTCCCACCTCCACCAGCCAACAGCACCTGGGTTCCTCCTGTCTGGATCACCACCACAGAGGTAGTCACAGCTTACACTACCTACTGCCCTGCTCCCACTTCTGTCGTTCAAGGTAAGAATCGTGTCCCAAGTTAGCTCGACATGTTCTAACACCTCGAAAGGCAATAAGACCTACACCGTCAGCAGTGCCACAACCCTGACTGTGACCAACTGCCCTTGCACGCAGACAAAGACTCTACCCGGCACCACGACCGTTGTCACTGTTGGCTCCACGACTACTTACTGTAAGTCTATCTTCGTCGTCCCTAGGACGCGTTTTAACATTTATTCAGGCCCTACCCCCACCGTGATCACCACGGGCAAGTCGACGATCTCTGTCAGCACCCCAACCACCCTAACGTTGCCCATCTGCTCCACCTCGACATATGCCATCAGCACTCCAGTCTCGACTCCAGTTGTTTCTGGAACACCTGCCCCACCTGCCACAACCCCAGGCTCCGTTGGCACAACCAGCATTGTCACGAGCAAGAAGGGCCCCACTCCCACAACCTCTCTCCCCGTTCAGGTCACTGGCAATGCTGCCGCAGTCAACCACCTTGGCTTCGGTGCCATCGCTGCTGGTCTCGCTGCTATGATCTTGTAAACATCTTTTCCAGGTCTTCTCATCTCACCTTACGAACCTAATGATTTCATGGACGGATGGTAATAGATGGGGGTTGGGAGGAGTTCACAAGGACATTCATTTGGCATCAACATCGCTTTCCCCAAGATCGGACAGATCGTAACATTTTGGAGCTTCTATACACAACCTTGCTCATGTGTCGCTCGACAGGTTCAATTCTCACGTACATACTTTTCAGATGTTGCTTGTAAGCTAGGTGGCTCAGAGGAGGAAGGGAATCATATCTCTCTAGATCAGACCAGATCGGTAATAATGCAAAAAGCTCGCTAATACTTGCAATGCTTCCACCACATCTTCACGTTGTCAGTGTCGTCCCCTCGCAAGATATCGTGCATATATTGGATCGGCCTATTCCGCATAGGGAGTCTCCGTGGATTGACAAAGTGGAGATGTCGTTGAATGCATGGGCTCGGACTGGGATAGTTCTTATCTTGAGCTCGTATCTGCCTCCGTGCGGCAACCACCCCTGTAGATTAGAGCGCCTGATCTGCATGGTCTTTGCTTAATCACATCTGTACAAACGTACCAATATCACTTCGCGTGCATGTTTTTTCCCGCTGAAAAGTTGAGAAGACACACCATCTCCATTGTGCAGCACTGGTGCTTCTTCGAGTCAAGACAATTTCTGCATTGTCCGACGAGTCCCGGACACTGTAGGTGAGTTTAAAATGAGGCTCTAGGCTGATGGTGTGATGCAAAGGCTGCGAGTGTTGCTGGGTGTTGAGAGATTGTACCCAGCTTTGTAGGACTTCGATAGGATCAGCACCCATTACACTTCTCCTATACTTTATCAGATTCGATCTTCCATGGTTCCTCACATTCGGCACTCGTTTGACGCGTCGTACCCTTGGCCTTGGGTTCTGAATTGCGAGGCCTTGTGTCATGTATTAGTTCCACCCTGCGTCTAGCTTGACGAGCGCTAATTTGGAGCCTAAAACAGGCATAAGCTGTAATTGGCGCATTTTGCTACTATCATGTATAGTTAGCGGTCATATATTTACGCATTCCACCTTTGTTTGGGAGTTCGTGAAGGTTGGGCGGAAGAGATCGTGTTCGCCAGCTTCAACTTCAATCTGCGTGAAAACCCATCAGATGTGCGTTCAGCTCTGACGGTCATATCAAGATATTTCTCTTACTACGTATCTCAGGGGTCATCTGCACAGAATCATGGCCAAAGCAGCAAAAAAGACCCACTCTGGAAGGTACAGTACCAGAGTCACACACGTAGAGAAATACGATTCGCCAGCAAGCTGCAAGTACCGCTTCTCGATAGTGTTTATAAGTAACACATTGCTCCTCTTCGTTACCGCCAATGAAATAGTCAGCTCTGCCTCACCCCTCTTCATTGGACCCACAACACAACTATTCCTCCACTCAGCAGGGCCGAAAGTCAGAAACCGACAATGGGTTGCGTCTGAAGCAATAGGCTGAACTGTCGCAAATCAACTCAATGTCCCAATCTCTTTCTGATTATGAATGTGCTTCTTGTTGCACATCGCTGATTAACAATATCCTGGCTCGCCTGAGATATCGATGGAATTCTATTCTGCTTTCCTTCAGACTTTGTTCCGTCTCCTCACTTCAATGTCCGCGTTGACTTGGACATTCTAGGTCTGGGCCTTTCGAGGATAGAAGAAGAGGGGTTGCATATATTTGTCTGTACAGCTTCTGTATCCAAGAAGACGTATTTGAAATTGAGATTATTTTAAGGATGAATACTTGCATCAAGTTTGTTGCAAAAGTTTGTTAGAGATAACTACCAGAATTTCCGTCTCTAGGTTCCGAATTTCCAGACCGAAAACGTAGGTCTCAAGTTACTGATATTTCATTGGCTCCCCGCGCGAGATAGAAGACTATTGCTTTACTCTAGTCGTAGTTCTTTACATAGGTTGCTTGAAATCGAATGAATTTTTTAAGTATTCGAGGACGTATTCTTGACAAATTACAAGCCGGCAGATATCGCAGTCAGTGTGGAACTTTGAATTAGAATCTATCTTCTACTTCGAGTTATTGTATATTGGGATGATGTCTAGCTCTAATTAGGACCTTACAGAAGATTTAGCAGGCTTTATATGATCTAGCCTCCACCCAAACGTCTATGCACAAACTAAGTTAGTATCTAAGCCAGTGCTCAACTAAAGACGGAACAAGAATGAATCCACCTGGTAAGAGTTTCTGTTTTATATAGAGTCGTAAAGACGGTTCATGCACAAATCTATCTCCCTCCTCTTTGTCTTCTGGTTCTTCGCTTTCGCTAGGTCTCGTCGCTAGAGCCCTCGTGACCTGACCATTTATCAATGCTACTTAAATCATAACCACAGTCTACAGCCTAGACTCAATTCAAAAACTGGTGCATGCGTTCTTAGGCTGCCTTGGAGCTTTCTCGTTCTCGCAGCCCTTCGCGCACCTTAGGTAGCACATAGCGTCCGTAGTCGACAGCATCGTTGAAATTGTCGTAACCGCGGATGGAGATGAGTGAAGCACCGAGATCAACATAATCGAGAAGGGACTCGGCGACAGTTTGTGGAGATCCCACCAGCGCAGTTGACGCTCCACGTGCGTTAGTAGCAGTGACAGTAGGATACCTATTCCCCAGAATCTCGGAATCAGTTTACCGCTTTCATACATTTTAGGGAGAGAATTGCATGTCTCGGGAGCGATGGAACATGCATGGACCTAGGAGTAGCTCTAGGCTGCAGACTTCAAGAGAGGGAATATCTTTCCGAGAAGGCAAACTTACCAAAGCGCTCGGTCTTGGACCTCACCACGAGCCGCAATTTCGAGCAGCCTTTGGGAGCCTACATTCTGTGGCGGCGGGGCATTAGCAGGGACCTTGCCTTGCCCGTTCGCTCTGTTACTTTTCAGAGAGTCCAGCGTGCGATGGGCCTTCTCCCAGGCTAGGTCATCCGTTTCGGCAACGATGGGACGGAAAGTAACCCCTGTTTAGTGTTAACTCTGTTCTCGTCTGTAACGTTTAGCACATGAGACGATGCTAGCATGGGCATATCATGTGCTAGGAACGGATATATATGATGTCCCTGTATGGGATAGACAATGAGACTTACAGATCCGTGGCCGGTCAGAGGCGGGCCGGCCAGCTTTTTCAGCCTCGGCGTAGATGCGGTTGATCTGCTCCTTGGTCTCCTTCAACGGCTCCCCCCAGAGCCCAAAGATGTCGGCAAGCGAACCACCAATGCGGTATGCGTCGTCCGACGACCCGCCAACCGAGACTGGGATGGTACCATTGGTTGGGCGAACACGATTACTGAACTGCTTGAACTGGTAATAGGTGCCATCCCAATCGAACGGGTCTGGTGATTGCCATGCACGACGCAGAATGCGGAGATACTCCTCGAGGCGACCATAACGCTGTTCCTTAGTTAGGAAGTCGCCCTCTTTTGCCTGCTCAGCGTCGCTGCCACCAGCAATGAAGTGCACTACAACTCGGCCTAAACTGAGTTGGTCAAGGGTCGCCAGAGCCTTTGCTGCAACAGTTGGATACAACGTGTTTGGTCGAAGCGCTATGATGACTTTGATGTTTTTAGTGACGGCTGCAATGGTCGCGCCAATGGTAAAAGGGTCAAAAGAGGAAGAATCGTAAGGTATGAGTGTGTAGTTGAAGCCGTAGTCATCAAGCGATCGAGCATAGCGGACAAGGAAATCCGAATCAATAGCCGCGTTGGGAATCGGATTGATTTCAGTCGATGCGTTGGGAGGAGTTACGCTGATAAACTCTACTATTGCCATTGTGACGATTTATTTCCAGGGTGCAGACTTTAGAAGTAGAGCGACCTTGAATAAAGACCATGTTGTTCCTTATACTTCTATTTCGTTAGTGAATAGCGACAAATGCGGGGAGGATGACGCCTTACCACACAAGCCGAAGTCGGCTTGATATCCCAATCTTTATTGCGCCATTTCAACCTCGAATTTTTGAACCAGCGAAGTCATTCTATCGCTCCACCAGGACGATGGAGCTATGTAAGGCATATTATTGCATACGAGGTGAGTGGCCCAATTAAGTATGTGATGTATAATCTCGGCTTTAGCGTACATTACAGCTGCCGAACGCTTGAAGTACTTGTTAAGTCCTGTTTTGTAATCACGCATTGCCCCAAGTTTTGAAACACTGTTTACTTACTTTGAAGAGCTCTCAACACAGCTATGTTGCATGCCGCAAGCCCTAAGTACGACTCGTATCCTCGGCAATAGCCAAAAATTTGGTGCGTATCGGAACACCGTAACCTACGAATCGATAGCCATAATTTTTTCGGTGAGATACATCGTAGCCCCCCGCGCCCGACTCAAAGCTAGGTCTTGTCGCATGTCGCACGCTACTTATGTGGATCTGGAACCCACAGGTTACAGATCTGCTCGGAAAACCATACGAGTCTGAGTTAAGAGGTCCCCGGCTGAAGAGGTGTGCGAGCCGGACCGAGAAAAAGTCGTAGTCGAAGACATGTAAACATAAGTCTATCAAACTCTTCCTATCAATCAGCGGTCCGAAATGTGAGATTCTCGGGTCTATGCCAAGATATATGGGTTTGAAAATGCCGGTCACAGGTCAACAGGGATTGCCTCAGTAACGGCGAGTGAAGCGGCAACAGCTCAAATTTGAAAGCTGCCAACAGGCCGCGTCTGCGCAGGGAGACCTCAAGACCGACGAGACGGGACTTCGTTGCCAGTTGCTCAAGCTCGATTTCCATCTCTGTGCTCTGGCTTTAGCATGTCTGTTGCATGCTGATGGAAATGAACGTCCGACCTTCTGTTCTGATTTTGGCATGTTTGTTGCAAATCCAACCCGTTGCCACGATGAAAGAACTTGATCGAGAGCTAGCGTGGCAAATTCTAAGGAGCCACGAGTTGAGCTCTCTGGAGGCGCGGGTCTGAGTCTGATGGGTTGCAGCTCGTCTAGGTTGGATGGAGAGACTGAGTAGAGAAAACAGGTTTCGGTTCAGAATACAATCTTTTGTTGCCCTTCGCACCTCCTGCGGAACAGATCCAAGTCGATAGCGGCTTAGGTTTGTGCCCATGGAGTTGCGAGTTCCCTCCATATGATTGTTGGTCTGGTTGATGAGGACATATATTGTGGTATCGTGATTGCAGCTCTATCGAGTAGCTACAGAGGTCCTTGATAATTCCACGTACCTTGTCAGCAATATCTAAAGCAATATTAAAAGAGACCAAAGTATTCAAACTTGTTTGAGATACTTGTACTTAGATTCTATAGTCTCTTCCCCAGAATGTCTGAAATCCTCAATGCCCAACTTTGGATTTCGAAGTCTCCAAAATATGAAACCCCCAGTTCCAACCCCAACTTCTGAAAATATCGAAAAATATCTAAAGCCTTAAATTTTGGCAATAGAGCAGTCTAAAAAAGGCCTAGGCCTTTGAGGACTCTTCGTACTTTGGAAGATTCCATCACGTGACCACTTCTTTGTTTTCCTTTATGTAGTCAAAGGAGCAAGAACCAATGGAGTTATAGAAATGCCAATAGCTTAAAGCGATAGTCTCTTCTCAATCATGTCGAATCCCCTCAGGCAGTTGATCCTTTGTTTCGCAACTAGGCTCGTCTGAAACATCGTTATCGACACCATGCAGTATTCATTTTCTTGATAACAACGAATCAGCAATATGTACTGGGATGAGCATCGAACAAGTACACTTGTAGGCTGAAGCAAATGAGTTGCACTCAATTCAGCATATGTTCAGAGGCCGTGCTGTTGAATCGGCTTAAGCTTAAGCACAAGGAGAATGCGTCTGCCTGAGCCTCTCCTGGGCCCTAGTGGATCCAAACCAAAACGTCACCAGGATTCGGGGAAGAAACATCTGAAAACTTGAATCTTCCATCTGAAACTGTTATCAGCTATCGAGAAACACTTGAGACGACGTTGTTTGACGTTGAGATCAGTGCCACGCTGGAGCCGTTCTCTGTCGTTCCTCTTCCTTTTTGCCTAAACGAAATGAATGGCCAGAATTGATGCCGAGGAATCGAGGATCTTGTGCGGCGGCGCTTCTGCAAGGTACGACCCCCTTTCGCGGGATCTCATCTCTGTCCCCGGCCATTTCAGGCCGTTTAGCTGCGTTAGGCCGTGAGAAACACAAGCGAAGCGCCACCGATTCAAGGGCCGTGCGCCCTCTAGTCCTCACTCACCCTCTCACCCACTCACCTTCCCTTCGCTTTGTCTTCCTCAATCTCCGCCTGAGCTGTGACTTCACAAGTCCACCTTCGACCGCGAAGACCACCTCGTCGTGCATTTGTGCACATTACCCTCCTTCATCGTCCTTGTTATTATCGCATCCGCACGCGTCTCGCACGCAAGTCACTCTTTGATTTCTCTTCGCTTCAAACCACGCTCCTTTCACTATGCAATACCGATCAATCCTCTTTGCGGTGTCTGCTGTGGTTGCGCCCGTCTTCGCGCAGACATGGACAACCTGCAATCCCATGAATGGGACCTGTCCCAACGATCCTGCTCTTGGGATTAGTCATAATTTCGTGTTCAATACCTCCGACACAGTTACCAATTCCTTCAACATCACTGCTGGATCCTTGGTTTATGGCGCCAATGGCACCGAATTCACCGTCAACAAGAAGGGCGACTCTCCAACCATCCAATCGCAATTCTACATCTTCTTCGGATCTGTCAGCGTTGTCATGAAGGCTGCATCTGGTCAGGGTATCATCTCGTCAATTGTGCTCGAATCCGACGATCTTGACGAAGTTGATTGGGAGTTCTTGGGAGGAAACGGCACTCATGCTGAGACCAACTACTTTGGCAAGGGCAACACAACTTCCTACGATCGAGCTATCTACTATCCTACAGGCACTGACAACCGAGACAATTTCCACAACTACACGGTTCACTGGACATCAGATCAATTGCAATGGTACATCGACTCAAATCTGGTTCGAACTCTCCCATATGCTGCTGCTTATGGAGGCTACAACTATCCACAGACCCCGATGACGGTCCGTCTTGGTATCTGGGCTGGTGGAGACCCTGGCAACAGCAATGGCACAATAGAATGGGCTGGTGGCTTGACGGATTTCACAAAAGGTCCATATACCATGGTTGTCCAAAGCGCACAAATCAGTGACTTCTCGACTGGTTCGGCATATCAGTGGACCGACAAGACGGGAGACTGGACGAGCATCAAGGCTATTGCGTAAGTTGTTCGCCCTTCTTCATATCTCCCCCAGCTGACATCTTTTTCAGTGGTAATTCTACTGCCGCCAAGACCATCCTTAAAGCTGAGACACCCACTCTCTCCATTGCGCAGAAATTCCAAGCCCTTCCTTCAACTACCAAGATTGCAGTTTATTCCGGTGGCGGAGGTGCTGCCGCTCTGCTTATCGCTGTCTTGACTTTCGCCTGTATTCGCCAGCGCCGAGCTGGTCGCAAGGAACGCGACGAATACAACACGAAGGTCGAGAAGGAACGTGAGGAGGCATACCGTAATCAGATGGAACTCCGCGAGAAGGGACTTGGCGGTTGGGATAAAGGTGCATTTGAGAAGCAAGGTGAAGATGCTCTTGGTGGCTGGGGAGGTGCCCATGTTCCACCAGGATATGCACCGGATGCGCCCGCCATGCCAAAGCTTCCATCCAATGTCATGGTCAAGGAGCTTCCATCAAGAATTAATAGCCCTGTGCTTCAGAGGAGTGTCAGCCCAGTCAACCAAAATCCAAGAAACTGGAATGGCGGCAATCAAGGGGGAATGATTCACAACGCAGGCAATGCCTACTCTGGTGGATACGGTGGCTCTCCTAACCATATCTCAAGAAGTCCGTCATTCCCACTCGCCGGCTCCATATCTCCTCAACGGGGACCTTCGAACGGTGGTTACCAAAGATTTTAAATTTTCGTGGAGGTGTGGTATCTTCTCTTAATGGTCCGGAGTAATTGGAGTTCAAGCTACACAGAGCTCATGAATATAACGATAGAAGTGCACAGCAGGCACTGTGACATTTCTACTTGTATAAAGTCAGGATTAAAGGGTCTTTATGTTGAACAGAGTTGCGAATATCCATTGAATGCAAATTTACCAAGAAGTCCTCGGTGTTGTGATGTCGCGCGCTCAACGCGGTTGCTTTCCCCAATCAAAGGTATCCTACATGCAATCATATGCTAATCTTCCTCGCCAGGTTCCTTTTTCTTAACCGGAGCATCTTTCCTAGCTGCAGCTTCTGCATATTCGAGGTTTGTCTTGTTCAGAGTCTCCTTGTACTCCAAAACATGGGCTGGTACGTCTGTGACCTCGTTATATGGACCAGGAACCGGCTCTCCGAGCTGCTCGTACAAAGGCAGTACGCCAGTCTATTAGACGTCAGCTTCTCTTCACCCATCAAGAAGTGTCAGCCGAGGTACATGCCCACACGCTTCCCAGCACTTGCTTGTTCCCCAGATCTCCCTTTTCATCATTTGGCACACCTTCCCGAACTTTGGCACTCCCACTATCAATCTTCACCTTCAATATCTGTGTACTTTGCATTTCGGCTGCGTTGGGAGGAACCCGAGTATGTCTCCAGCGATCTGGAACCACAGAGTTGGTGATGAGTTCCATCGCCCAAAGCTTCTCTTCCACATCTTCGACTAGTGTAGCATGGCCGAACAGGACAGCACTGCGGTAGTTGTAGTTGTGGGAGTTTGGTGTTAGGGTCAAGACTTGAAATGGTTAGAGTAAGTGATTCATGAGGGATGCGGGAAGAGTGTTACCTAGGCCATCAACTTTGGAGGCGGCGATACAGATTGGGAGGCCTTTGCCGCCAGAGGCTCGACTGAGGTTCATTATCCGGGATGATACGTAGCCGTGGAGGTAGCAATCCAGGGGATCGCCTAGAGATGCCGAGGGTCGAGAGAACGAGCTCATTTGTCCAATGAGGGGGAGGATTACAGGGAAAGGATCCTCCGGGGATGGCGTGAAGGAAACCTTGGGCAAAAATCAATACTGTGCTCTCAAGTCATCGCAGGTATGGCTAGTGGATGATGTATACACATGAAGAATCGACTTACATGGAGAACAGGAGTGGTGTTGATGATTGTGTGAATTGTCGTCAGAGAATATACAGCTACACTGGCATGAGAAATCTAGATCAATCCGGCCAAAGCTTGAACGACAGTACCTTGATGCTTATATCTGTTCACAGTGTTGTGAACCTCCTTCGGATACTCGAGGTTATAGCGACCCATGGCGAACTCAAACCTCGTGAATGGAAAACAGAAGTCAACTCTCGTCGACGATAGAGGTTCAAGTTATGGAGCTTTGCCATCTTGCAAGGTTACATGAGAGCTTCAAGTTTAATCTACGTCGAGGTTTCCGACGAGTGTGCATCCTATGTCCCAATCTCCATATGGCAAGTCCACGCGATATCAACACCAACAACCTTAACTCCTGGCCCCTGCAAAATCTCCCCTCCTATCATTCTCTAGTAATCGCACACTTTCTTATCATATCAGGACGCCTCAGCACTTTCATCTCATCAACGCATGTACGCTCCACGTGATAGATCCGGCTTCAAATTCCTCTTCGGGCCACACGACCCCGCCACCCCACTTTTCACACGAGATCGTCCAAGAGTCAGTGCAAGATCGGGCGAAGTTGCGCGATCAACACAGCACCGATCATCATGCCTCTGCTCGAGATCGCATGCTTCAGCGTCGAGTCTGCACTCATCGCTCAAGTTTCAGGGGCAGACAGGATTGAGTTTTGCAAAGACCAGCATTTGGGAGGAACTACACCGATTTTGTCTGATTTTCAGGAGCTCAAGAAACGTGTCGAGATTCCAATTAATGTTATGATTCGCCCGAGAGGTGGGGGATTTGTTTATAGTTCGGAGGAATTGCATCAGATGGAAGTCGAGCTGGAAATGTTCGGAGGAGCTGGTGCTGCTGGGTTCGTCTTTGGGATTCTAGAAGACTGGAAAGTTGATGTTGAGAGGTGTCGACATCTGCTTGAGAAAGCACAGGGGAAGCCATGCGCGTTTCATCGAGCTTTTGATGAAATAGCCGAGGAAGATATGTTGGAGCAATTAGAAGTCTTGATTGATTGTGGGTTTAGATCGATACTCACGAGTGGTGGAAAGAAGAACGCTGTTGAAGGGAGTAGGGTTTTGAGGAGGCTGGTTGAGGCTGCCTATGGACGCATTGACGTGATTGTCGGAGGTGGCGTGAGGTCTGGCAACATACAATCCTTGAAGGAAGATACTGGCACAGAAACATTTCATTCGAGTGCAATTGTAGCCGGTGGTGAGCTTGCGAGTAAGGAGGAGGTCGAAGCCTTAAAGGATATAATCCAACCACAATTGATAACTGTCAAGCTGCTTTAAGTCCTGCGCTGGCCTACTTCTCACAAGAGAAACCTGTCTCCAACCTTGTCTCTTCGACTAGGAAACGATAGCTCATTTTAGAAGCAGTTTTATGAATGTCTAGAGCAATTCTTGACAATCATCGATATGAGAATTACCACCGGTACTAGAAAATGAAGTTTGCTAAAATTGTTCAATGTCCGTTCTCGTGAATCAAGAAAACTAGTAGCAGTTCCATCAATTGATGCCACAGATTCTGCTGGACATCTTAGCAGGATAAGTAGCTTTGAGTGTATCTAAACTAGGACCGGAATATAGTTAGAACTATGCTCAGAGGCTACTATTCTTAATTTGCAAGCTTCGTCAATTTTTAAGCGCTTGTGAGACTTTCCCAGATGCGAAACTTCGTGATCCGAATCTAGGTCCGAAAGATGCAGCAAATTATCACGGCCGCCAGTACATGCGTTGTAGAATAGTATCGCACCACGGGTATCATTTTTATTTTCTCGCTCTATAAGATCAAGGATTCCCATTGACTCCAAGCTCCAGCCTAACCCGAACCTCCCTGACCAAAGCTTTTGCTTCCTCGACCTCAACGCCGTCCTGACATAGCTCCGTCGCTAATTGCATAGCTCGAGTATAATCTTCGATCCTCATTGCATGTTTTGCGAGCCACATACGCGCTTTAGACGTCGCAGCAGTAACTCCAGTCCCTGTGTCGCCTCCTCCCCCACCTGCCGCACCAGCTGGCCGGGACTCGTCATCCGACGATGTCGAGTCTGCATGTATGTTGACGACAGACACTTCCAGGTTATCAACCGCTCCCTCCTCCTGAGCAACACACATTTCCATATAAGATTTAGCTTCCCCATCGTCTCCCAATCGCTCGTACATCCCAGCAATCTGGAGAAGAATCTCGGGGTCCATTGTTCCTCCTCGATCACGATCTCCACTACCAAAGGAGCTTCCAACACCCACATCGTAGCTATCGGCTAGTAAGGCTCGCTTCAGTGCCTTTATGCCCTCCAGATCACGTCCCATTTTCTGTAAACATGATCCCACCGCCATCCACATCTTGCCATCCCAAGGGCGTAGCCCAGCGGCTCGTTTGTAGTACCATAATGCATACGCATGCATCTCTAGTACTTCATAGGTCTGGCCTAAGCCATACCAAGCACGGTAGTCCTTTCGATTAACATCGACAGCTCTTCGATATGATTCTATTGCTGCATGAGTATTTTTGAGTTCAATATATTCATGGCCCATAAGCGTCCATGCACTTAGGCATGACCTGTCTAACGTAAGAGCGCGTCTGAAATATTGTACAGCTTTCTCGTGTGAGGATAGTAGGGAATAATAATTCCCAATCACAACACATGACTCTGGTCGAAACTTATCGACTGTTGAGCATAGATGTGCTAGGAAGGATAGTTTCGGCCTCAGATTCATGACATATAGTATGTTAGAATAGTGATCCAGAGAGTCCAGTCGGTAGGGATGCAACGCCAGAAGATTGCTGAAATGAGAATCGGCTGATACAAAGTCCTTTGTGTGGTATGCTAGAAGTGCGAGGCAGGTGAGGAGGAAAGGACTAGTTGGAAAGATTGATAAGAGCTGGTTGAGAGAGTTCGATAATGACGGGGTTGATTGGTAGAGTTCGAGTGAAGTGTGGAGGTGAAATATGTAAGAAAGAATGTTTTGAGGAAGAAGAGGCGATATGCGATTGAGCTGCAGTATCGTTAGCTTGAAAACGAGAAATGTATAATCAACACACATCTTCAACACGCCCAATTAAGGAAGTCATTTCCAACCAACAGCCCCAGTTCATGGGATATATATGGACGCTTCGGATCAACCATTGCATAGCGGACTCGTTGCTCTTATCTTTCGCCAACACCATTCCATATCTGTTCATGTCAGTATTGCCTCAACCGACAGGCGTGGGCACTAACAAGTATTCGAGCCATCCTTGACTCCCAACGACCTCGCCATTTTCAGTTGAGTGCTCTTGGAACCATGTTTCCAGAAAGCGACTAATGATTACCAACTGCTTGTTGATCACATTGCCACTATCGTGTGGGCCCATGACCATCTCGCTATCTTCGTCTTTCTTCTTTTCCCCAGACATATACTTAGCGTACAGTGCCAAGAATAAGCTTTTTTGGCTCAGTCTTGGGAACGCAGCTCCAGTCGTAGAAGTGAGCCGAGACGGCGCTTTTGCCTTGCCTTTGACTTTGGAGTTTGACATGCCCTGATTTAGTTTTGTAGAAGCAGTTGACAGTATCCCTGACAAAACAGTGTCTGGCAAGAACACTGCTGCACAACGTCCATATTCGCGGCAATCGAAGAATGACTTGGCCAATAGGTATTGATTGATTTCTCTGGCTTCAAGCTGTGCTTCTTCCGGATCGAGGTTCCCAGTCACGACAATTGGTGGCAAACCTTCAAGAGGTACCTCCGTCATTTGGGAGTCTTCGGCTTCTGATGCATTGTCCGTGACGGGTATAGAGGTCAAAAGTTCGGCAGCCCTTGAAGCAAATCAGTAACGTACTTGGAGTTATGCTTCGTACATACCACTTCGCAGACTGGTACAAACATCTTTCCGAGCATTTGACAACGGCATCCTGCAGCGCAGCACGCAGCTGCGCAGTCTCACGCTCAGTTAGCGCCATATTGAGCTGCGGCTCTATTGCTGCTACACTTAGGCTTAGTAACTATGTATATTCTCAATACCTTCGGACTGTGCTGTTCATGCTCGTGCGAATTCCCTAGAGGTGCGGCCCGTTTCTCAGGCACAATGAGCGTGGCTCGACGCGTTCTTTGCGTGTTTTCTCGTGTAGCGGCTATTGGAGTAGGATAAATCAATCCCGAGTTGATTTGCAATTCTCATGTGCAATCGTGTTCGTGTAGGACGGTATTTGTTTACATTGTAGGCGAGAATTATGTGTATAAACTTTCGTCCGTCCTACACATCGCAACGCAGACCCTAGTCGCGCCTTCCAAATTGCCGTTCCTCACCGCACCCCGCCAACTTCACCGCCGAAGCTCCCCCTTTCCTTCAAACCGCTTTAGGCAAAAGCATTCGAGACCAAAGGCACTCCTCTTTCTTTCATACCTCCCGCGCCCACCATCCACTGACCATCTCTGTACCAATTCAAACATGGCGAAGACGACTACCCTCAAAGAATTCGAGTCAGTGTTCCCCAAGCTAGTTGAGGACTTGCTCGATCATGCCAAGCTTTACAAGCTTCCAGAGGAGTTCGTGAACTGGTACAAAGCTGTAGGAGAACCGTCCCGGTACCACAACGTACGCAATCTGACCAGGCGGCTTCTAGTCTCTCAACGCCAACACCATCGGTGGAAAATGCAATCGTGGAATGTCTGTACCCGATTCTGTTTCTATGCTTCTCGAAGCTCCTCTCTCTGAAGAGCAATACTTCCAGGCTGCTACATTGGGATGGATGACGGAGCTTCTTCAAGCCTTCTTCCTGGTCTCGGATGACATTATGGACAGCAGCATCACTCGTCGCGGTTCACCGTGTTGGTACCGACAACCTAACGTCGGCATGATCGCCATTAACGATGCCTTCATGTTGGAGTCTGCCATCTACACCCTGCTGAAGAAATACTTCCGTTCCCACCCTTCATACATCGAACTCGTTGAGTTGTTCCATGAAGTCACCTTCCAGACAGAGATTGGCCAATTATGCGATCTGCTTACCGCACCGGAGGACAAGATTGACTTGAACAATTTCTCAATGACCAAATACCAATTCATTGTCATCTACAAGACAGCATACTACTCTTTCTATCTCCCAGTCGCGCTCGCGCTCTACCATCAAAACATTGCCACCCCGAAGAATCTCAAGCAAGCAGAAGCGATTTTGATTCCTCTCGGCGAGTACTTCCAAATTCAAGACGATTACTTGGACAACTTTGGTCTCCCAGAGCACATTGGCAAGATCGGTACCGACATCATGGACAACAAGTGCTCGTGGCTCGTCAATCAAGCTCTGGCAATCGCCACTCTAGAGCAGAGAAAGGTGCTCGAGGAGAACTATGGTCGCAAGGACAAGACGAAAGAGGCGGCTGTCAAGAAGCTTTTTGATGAGCTGAAGCTCGAGCAGATCTATAAGGACTACGAGGAAAAGCGTGTCGGTGAGATCAGAAAGCTGATTGCTGAAGTTGACGAGTCTGAGGGCCTGAAACGCACTGTGTTCGAGAGTTTCTTGGCCAAAATATACAAGCGTAGCAAGTGAAAGCCTACGACTTCGATAGCACCCGCAATTCTAAGCGTTTGCAAATATGTTATCTTTGCAACCTTGAAACTTCGCATCATAGACTAGTGTTGATGAGTTTCAGGTGCCCGTTACTTGAGCTCTTTGCAAGTTCGTTGCACATAATGAATAATACCACCGTTTCTAGCATTCCCTTATCTGCTCCTGCTCTAGATTTTTCTTAATACCCGGTGTGGCTTATTGTGTTCGTCGTACGGCCCTGCTTTGAGGACAAATTACTAACCAGCCGCCACTCACTACAACAACCGGCGACAGAGCAGGATGGATTAGCGTCTTTGCACACTTGCAAGGAACATACAAAGCTAATAAGTGCTTAGGAAGACATCTCTCAGAGAACCATGTAATTATCGTCTGACTTACAGTACTAGGTGCTCATACCTTCTGCAATCTTAAGTGGCACAAGGCACAAAGAAATTGAAATGATTGCCCATGGTATGTTACAACTGCTAGTTTTGTCTTCATCTATTAATATCCCATTGCTGTTGGTTCTATAGTTTTGTTGCAGAAATTGTGAATCTCATACTTAATCCAGCTACCGCTTGAAAAGCTTCCTTGAGGATTTACGCCGTTGTTTGTACAATCTGCGTAAGAGAAGGATAGTCGTGAAGTAGATTTCCTTGAGGTCAAAAAGCAGAAGTTTTACAGCAAATTCATACTTTGGGCTGATCTATCGCTTGTGTATGGATTGAATCCAAAACAAGGACTAAGAGCTTATCAGCGAGTCAGTACAGTGCGATGCTATTCTCGATCACTCATCGCTGGTCCCGAACTTAGCGCATATGCAGAAGTCGGACTTTCTGCATGTCCATTTCAGCGTACCGTTCCTACGATTAGTACATCGCTTCAACAAAGCTGAGCTCGAGCGCAAATCGCATGGTTCACCTCTACAAGACAGTTGAAATCCTACCTACTCCGATCTTATTCTAACCCTGACAATGTGACACATCCACACCCAACCGCGCACAGCACATCATCTCCAGAACAGTCTACGTTGTATCCAGTACGAAGATACCACAATAATGGTTACCCTAACAGCGGAGCAAATGGCTATTCTGGCAGCTATTGAGCGATCAATGGCATTCTTATCAGCCACAACATCGATGCTGCTCCGCTTGACCTTCTGCTACTTCAAGGAATTCCGAACCCTGCCCAACACTCTAATCTCCCTGGCCTCGCCAGCAAATCTTCTTGCTAGCAGTGCTGCGCTCATTGGTGGAAACGGCTTTAACAATCTAAACAGGTCAACTTGCCAAGGCCAGGCGTTCCTGCTTGAATGGTAAGCACCTAATCTGCTTCCTCTCGATCCCGAAACTCGTGCTGACGATTGCAGGTTCGAGCAATCAGATCCATACTGGTCATGTGCTGCCTCTATTACCGTTCTCCTAATCTTTTTCTTCCGCTGGGGAGCAGATCGAATCAAGAGGCTGTACTGGCTGTACTACGTTCTGTGTTACGGGATCCCATTTGTGGCAGCTATTGTCTGCCTGACTTACAATAAAACTGGTCCAATGTATGGGAATGCGATCGTAAGTGACTTCCTGTGAATCTTTCTTTCCTCGGCAATCTTATTACGCTGCTCTATAAAACTGACCATATCTAGCTTTGGTGCTGAGTCGATGAAGCACACGCATGGACTAGGATCTACTTATTCTATTGTAAAAAAATTTATAAAAATTTTTTTAATAATAATTTATATTAAAAAATTTATCGAAAAAAATAAATAAAAATTTAAAAAATATATATATTTACTTTTTTACGAATTTATATTAATAGTTTTTTTATTATTATAAAATTTTTTTTTTTTAAATAAATTTAAATAAAATTAATATAATGAAAATAGAAAATTATAATAATAATTTAATTATTTTTTTAAATTTAAATTTATTATTTAAAATATATAATCGAAATAAAAAAATTATTTTATTTTATTTTTAATTATTTAATATAATATAAATATTATTTTAGTAAAGATTCACGTAATAGATTTAATTATAAAAAACTCAAAAAATCTCGATTATTTTACATTATTGCATATATTAAATTTATATTTCGAATTAAATTCAATAATTAATAAATAATTTAATAATTGCTCGATTAGGCTAATTTTTATAAATTAGCTTAATATACTATATATAAGCTAGTTTTGATTAAATAAAATAAGATGGATTATATAAAAGCACGTGATTGAAATCGCGAGATTTTGAAAAAATGAAATAAATCCGATTTCAAATTATTATATTATAAATTACTTAACCAAAGGCTGATTTTATATACGGCAATTATAATCGTAATTAAAAACGAAATTTTTAATATCGATAATATAGTATTTATAAACGAACGATATATTAAAATATAAAAATTAAATAATAGAAATCGGATTTAAATATTAGATTTTTCTTTATTTAAATAAATTATAATTTAGAAAATTTTTTTTTTTTAAATAATATTAAATAATATTTAAATAGCGCCGATTAATATATTTTTAAATAAATACGTCGCCGATTTTAAATTAATTACGGATTTTAAATTATTAATTAAAAATATAATATAGAAAAAATTATTAAAAATTATAAAGAAAATTCGATAATATAATATTAAAATAATAATAAACTTCGCTAATAACGTAGCAAAATAGTACTATAATGCAAAATATAAATTAATTATAATAAATATAAATAACGAAATATATTTTAAATTATATAAAAAATATTATTTATCGAGGAATTTAAATCGGAAGCTTTTCGAGTAAAAAATAAATTTTTTTAAAATTATTTATCGAGTAGGAAAATTAGTATATAAAATAGATTTGCTATTAAATTAAAAAATACATTCGATAATATCGATAATATATTTGGATTTAGCATCGGAAAGAACCGACCTTTACAGCAAAACTATAAGTTAGTTTAAAGAATTTATAAAAAAGCGAAGCGATAACGAAGAATGGAAAAATTAGAAATTGGAATGCATTATCGATAAATGTATTACTCGATACGATCGTTGTAATAACGTCGAATATTTAATTAAATTTAAAGGATTCGATAATTAGTATAACGAATAGTACCCAATAGAACTATTTAGCAATGTAAAGAACTTAATAACGAATTATAAAAAAAGAATCGCAAAAGCTTCCGCATTAGCTCGATATCGAGAATATTTTTCTAAAATACGAGAATAGTAATTACAAAAATTTATTTATTTTTATCGAATTAAAACCTAGCTAATTTTTAGCTAATTATATTATAAATGCGTTATAATTATAGCGCTAGCTCTAAATAAAATAATTATTTTCCTTAAAATCGATTCTATAATATTTTCGTAACGATTTAATAATATTTTATTTTGCATAAATTTTTTACTAATTTATAATTACAAATTCGTAATAAATATTTTATATATATCGGAAAATATAAATAAATCGTTAAATAATCTTTGCTATCGACGGATTAAAAATATATTAGTAAAATAATAAATATTAATATTGCAAAATCTTAAAAACTATTTCGATAAAATATCGAACTTTATCGAAAGATCGTTTTTATTAAAGTTATATAATAATTTCTCGAATATGAAATAAATTTTAAATCGATTCTAATATAATTATTATTTAAAAAAAGAATTTAATATAACGAAATCGAATAGAAAACGATTTCGTAATTAAAGAAATAACGAATTTCTTGTGCTAAAAAAACGTAATCGTTTTTTAAAAACGATTTTAATAAATTTAAAAAAAATACTATTAAAAAAAAACGATAACGAAATTTCTTTATTTAAAAACTAAATTTACGATTAAAATATAAAAGGAAAAAGAATTTAAAAAAAAAAAACAAATTTTTAAATAATTTAAAATTAAATACGAAATATATTAAAAAGAAATCGATAATAAAAAATTTTAATTTATTTAATTTTAGCGATATAAAATCCTTCGACGATTTAATATTAATTACAAAATATAGTAAAATAATTATTAAAAAAAACGAGGAAATCTCGATTATAAAATATAATAAAAAAAAATTAATAAAGAAATTAAATATATTAAATAACGATAAATTAAAATAGCCGATATTCAAATCTTAAAGCAAAATCGTTATAATAAAAATCGAAGATTTATTAAATATATTACTAAAAGCGAAATTTAAAAGCAAAATACTAAAAATTATTATAATAAAAACGTTTTCGATATAAAATATAAACGATTTCTTTAAAGAATTCTATCGAGCTAATTAATATATTACAATATTAGCTAATATTATTATTGTAAATATAAATTAAATATTAAAAATATTCGATAGTAACTTTTTTATAATAAAAAAAAGCCGAAAAAGCATTATAGCAAAAGTTAGATAAATATATTACACGAAGGTTTTCCGTAATGCTAACGTTTTTTACTTCGAGTAGTAGTAGTAGTATTGATTTGCGTCCAATGGGCATAGGCGAAGCCTATGCTCCAAAGCCTCCCAAGGGGCATGGGGACGTGCTAAGCTAAGGAATTATATACAAGAGTAAACCTTAGAAAGCATTTCAAGCAAAAGCAGGCCTAAAGGCATTAACTATAACTCTTCCCCGCTAATTGGGATAAGCAACACCAAATAGTAATATAAAATAAGTTATAAACTCGAAGGTTTTCTAAATATAGTTATTTAATTAGTAAATTTCGAGTCGTAAAGCTATATTATATAAGGCTGCCAAAGCTAGCTAATAAATAAAAAGTGTTTTTAAGGTTTTTATATATATTATATCCCCTCGAGCTAAACGCCTAAATATTGCAAAGTTAAAGCAGTTTTTAAAGAAAAGGAAAGAAAAGTAAAGTATTAAGAAGCTTTATCGCGAATAGATTTTGAAGTAGAACTTCATAATTTAAAGTAGTTTAAAGAACTTCGAAGGTTTGGTTATAAAGGAGTGTAGGTACGCTACACTTTTCCTTTTAGTTACTAGTGATTTTAGTAGTTTGTTTAGCTATTAGCGAAATATATTAGATCTTCGTGCTTTACGGCATATAATTAGGTGTTTCGGTATTTTCGGTTTGCCGTAAAAGCAGGTGATTTTGGCGTCGTCGTGTTTAAACTTAGTGTGGTACTATATAAAGTCCCTATATAAAGATTTAATTACGAGGAATCGGTGAAGGATTAATCGAGGTAGCGATAGTTTTAGTAGCTTTGTAATAGCATAGGTCGTGTCCTAGCTTTTGTACTAACTTAATAGCCTCGAGCTGTGTATATCCCACTATTTATTTCGGGCCTCGTGCTTGAGAGTTCGGGCGATGGTGCGGATGCCGGTGATCGTGGGTTTTGAGGTTAGTCCGCTGTCCCAAAGGGGTTCCATCGCACCTTGGTTCGCCAGCTTATCTACTGCCTCGTTTCCCTCGATGCTTATATGTTCTAGTGCCTATTTGACTCCCACGTTATAGGTGAGCATAACCCCTTGGCAGTTGAGGAAGGCCTATTGCGAGGAGTCTGCCGCATTGCCGCGCAAGCCCTAGATAACTAAGGTGCTGTTAATACAAAGCCATATTCGTTTTTGGCTTGTCTCCGATAGAAGCTTGATTATATAGCGTAGGCCTTTCCATGCTCCGATTGCTTCTGCGTCGAAGATATGCGAAAGGCTGTTAATAAATCCATATTCGTTTGCAATTTGCCTACCGTTTTAGTATATAGCGTACCCGTATCCAATAAAGCGTTTACCGTCTATTTATTATTTAAAGCCGTCCGAGAAGATAGTAACGTCGTTTGGTGGGAGTGTCGCCTACCATTCTTTAAAGGCCTTGAAGGCCGATTGCTTATCTAGCCTTTCTATAAAGTCTGTCCTGCTTCCTTCGCTATAGTGTGGGCTGGCGAGCTGTAGGCGGGGCACGCTCGGGAGGAGCGTGCTTAGCCTTTGTACTTTGGTCTTCGAGCGTTGCCGGCTGCCGGCTCCTTTGCCTCTAATAATTATTGAAGGGGTAATTCGCTGGGCTAATGGGTATTTAGCGTCTACCGTTTGGAGTCTCGTGGCGAACCGGATTTTGGCTTCCTCGAGAGCAGTTATTGCTAATAGTAGGCCTAAGTCCCGGAAAAATGTAATAGTTAAAATAGTTTTTTAAACGAGTAGGACTCCTCGTGCTGCTAGGGCGAGAGTCTTATCGATAAATTCGACGTGCCCGCCTAATCTAGCACTTACTATTTCGCTTTTATTCTATTTTTAAAGTCGCGGAGGTTTTATTCTCCCGGCGTACTAGGCCTCTATGCCGTAGAGTACTAAGGGGAGGACGTATATAATTACTACTTTACGTAGTGAAGACGCTAGGGGGCCGTGGATTATTTAAGCGAATCCTCGTATATATTGTACGACTTTTCTAGCTTTACTTGCACGCTTAGCGATATACCGTTTAAATATAAGCTTTCTATCGAACTATATGCCGAGCCATTTTAAAGCAAGCTAGTCTCCCTCCTTTAGCGCTATTATAATCGGGTGTATAATAAATTTATTATTAACGATGTAATTTAAAGCGTGTCCGCCGCTCTTTTTCGTAAAGTATATTATCTTTAGCTTTTTCGAAACGAAGAAAATTTTATTATCTATTCTCTAATCGATTATACTTTAAACATCCTTAGCTAAAAGCGTAACGTTATAATTAAGACTAAAGAAGGTTCGATATAGGCAAATATCGTTTACGTAGTTAAATCGAAAAGTAAAGTTTTATAGAAATAGTTCTATTAAATATAGCATATATAATACTAATGAGAGAGAGAACCTTTAGGGTGTTCCGCAACTAACGTCGTGGTTGCTCGTAATCTCGCTTTTTAATTTAATTCGTACTTTTCTATTTAATAGAAAACTATCTACGAGCTTAAGTAGTGCGAGTGGCCACCCTTGGTCGATTATACAATGTAAAAATCGCTTCTTTAGTACTACGTCGAAGGCTTCTTATACGTCTATTATAACTATAATAACCTACTATCCGGCCGCTATCGCGATCTCTATATTATAGATGAAGGCCATTACTAAGTCCATTGCGGATCTCCTAGATAGTGCCCCTCCGTGTTAGGGACTTAAAACACTTTATATAAATACTATCCAAGATAGACGCCTCGCTATAATTCGATCTAGGCTTTTTGCTACGCAAGATAATAGTGCAATTAGCCTTTAGGATCGTATTGAGGATTTATTTTTCTTGCCGACTTTGGGTAGTATTACTATTTTCGCTAACTTTCAAATATCGGGGTAGTAGTTAAGCTATAAGCATTAGTTATATAGGCCGTGGATTAGTGCCTTTACATACTTTTAGCATATTTTGAGTAAGCGGACTATGGTCCGGTCTATGCTTGGGGAGGTATTAAATACTTTAATTATACTTCGTTTCATTTCTTTTATCGAGATGATTAAGTTCTACTTTAAATATCCCGTCTCGTTTTAATTGAGTAAAAAATCTTTTTCTAAATCGTCCTTCGCTTTAAAGCGATCGAGTATTTCTAAATATAACGTTTCCGCTTTTTTTATAATATTTTCTATAATAGTACTATTTAATTCCAATAGTAGAGCCTTAAAGTTTGCAACTAGTTTATGCTACCTAATGACTTTATACAAATCCTTATCGTCTTTAACGCCGTCTATCACGTGTCTCTAGTATTCTTTCTTCGCCTTACGGACGATAGCGTAGAATTCTCTAGTTTCTACAAAGATTACTTCGTCGTTTCTTTAGCGTTAGCTTCGAGTATCGATATGGGCCCAGTATACGTTTTGGCACTTTAGCGTCCACTATAATGCAGCATAGCCAGCCCCCCTTTGTGGCTTGCCTGCCACTTTGATTGCCGATTCGAATACGCTGGCTAGGCTGGATGCGAAGCTATCGATTTAGTTTTTATTTTTAAAAGTTTGGGTTTGTAGCAGTTATGCTACCCCGTTTTTAATAAGTCTTAAGAACTTATTTAGTTTCGTTTCGAGTACACGATAGTGCATTTAATTTAGCAAAATGTTTCCTCGGCCTGGGATTATAGTGATTTAAATTATATAATTTAATTCGTAATATATATCGTTCCTAATAATTATGTAAACGAAGGGAATGTTAGAGAAAATAAAGTTAATCACGTGGCCGTACTTTTATATAAATATTTTTAATATGCTAATAAAATCCATTCCATTAATATTAGACTATTATACTACTTTCGCTCCCCGGTATGCAATTTGCACTTTTAGTTCGAATATATTATGCTAAACATTGAAGTTTTCGCTTATAAAGCTCTTCGCTAAGGGAGCAAAGTACGTGATATAATCGATAACTTCGTATATATTAAGTAGCCGATAGTAATTAAAAATCGAATACTTATTTACGTTTATTTAAAATAGGAATTTGCTTTATATTAGGCGGCATTATTAAACTTTTAGCTTAAGGCCTTTCTTTATATAAATAAAAACTCGAGGTTATTGCACTTTTCGTTATTCGATATTATTTCTTTCCTATTTCTAGGAGTTTGCTAAAGCGTAGAGGTTAAAGTCTAAATAGTTTTAAATAATCGTATTTATAGTTAAATAAAGTTCCTAAATGCAAACGATATTTATTTATTCGGTGAAAACGGTTTAGAGAATTGTAATATAGCTCGATTCGCTTTTAGCTATATTCGCTTAGTAAATTTGCAAATCCCGCTACTTTTATTTTTATCGATTATAGCGATTATCGTAATACCGTTATTAGCTACTTATTATACATTAAATTCGTTAGAGGAATCGTTGAGGTTTATTGTTTAAATAGTTTTAAGTATTCTAATCGATGGAAGGATTCGAGTGATTTACTTCGCTAAGCTTTGCTTAGTAACGGCGCTACGTCTTAGCTATTGTATGCTTATAAACGGTATACTTGCCTCCTCGTATTTTATTACTTTTAATTCTTTGCGTTTTTGTATTTGGGAGATTGTAACGTTTATTACTAGGTTTTATATTTAAAGCTAAGGTTATAATAATTCTTAGGTTTGTATTAGAAGTATCGAAGTCTTTTTTATTATATATATATTCCGGTATTTTTTAATGCTAAATTTACGAATTACGTCGAGTTCTTTTTGCATAAACTTAATTATCTCGCTATTTTTCTTTCTTAGAGCGGCGGAGTAGTAATTATAGTTAATGGGGAAGAGTTCGTAGTAGTTTGCATACTGTGGTTTCTCCGTGCAGTTTATGCTTACGAGGCTTGCGTGTTAGTCTATTCTAATTGCGCAATTGCTGCATCGGGGATGTCTAATGCATTTGGCTAGTATGCAGTAGCCTTAGCATCCCGGGTTGTATCGTGAGATTAGTAGCTTTTTGTTAATGAGTTTCGCAATCTCGCTAGCGTTAAAGAGGCGGAAAGGGCGGATTGGTTCTAAAAATGAAATTATTTAAATGATTTTATTTGTTTGCATATTTGGTTCGTGACGAAAGGGTCGGCAACTTATAGATTTGGCCTTGGTTTGCGCTAGGACTTTTTCTTCGATTAATTCTTTTGTGTTAATAATTATGTTGTTAAGAAGCTGGCGTATAGTGAACGGTACGCCTATTACCGCGTAGTTATACTATTTTTGTAGTAGCTTAATATTCGTGGCATAAAGGATTTGGATAATGATTTCCGCATTCTTTTGCGAAAGTAGGAGATTACGAGTAGCGTTGTTTGCTGGGGAGATTGCCCATTTTATTATAGTAGGAGTGATGAGGGGGATATTTGCTAACGTAAGTCCGGGTATTTTCGCGTTAAGCTCCTTTCGAAGTATGAATGGCTTTGGTTTATCGAGTCGGGCGGATGGTTCGATGGCGACGAAAATGCGTCTATCTTTTTTTTTAGGAGTTGAGGCCTTGGAGTTTTCGGATCTAAGGGATACGCTACTTTTAAAGAAGTTCTTGCTCGATTCGGACGGTTGATATAATTTGGTAGTCTTTGCGTTTGCCTTTAAGTTTGTCGGGGTTTTTCCCATCGCTATTTTTGCGAAAGTGACGGATTTTAGTTCGGAGGAGGTCGTGGGCGCTAAGCTGGAGCTAGAGGGTTAGCTTTGGATTTGGAGAGGGGCGAAATTCTCGCTATTTATTTCGGCGTAAAAAGCGTTCGAGATGTATTTGATGAATTTCTTTGCGATATTATAGACTACTTTTCGATATCTAAATTACTTATATAAGGCTACGAACTAATTTATATTATTAGCGAAATCTTCGTATATTATTCGAGTGATCTTGGCTTTTTATTCGTATACGTTGAGCTGGCCGCTAAAGGCGGCTGTCGCAGTATTTATAGACGCTTCTCCATTTTAATAGTCGAGCTTTGAAGGAGGACGATTATCTAATACTTTTTGCTATTTTTTCGAGGAGCGTTTATTAAAGTTAATAAGCGTTTCTGCCTCCTAAAGTCGCGTGTAGTTCGCGTTAGTGGTGTTGTCGATGCTTTGCTAAGGGCGCGATAGAGTGGAATCTGCTATTTTAAAGTCTATGCGTTACGCGCAAGTCCTCAAATAGTTAGTTTATAGTGAAAGCGATAAATATAATAATTTGCAGGCCTGCAGAGGCTAGAAAGAGTCCTCATGAAAGGATACCTTAAATTCGGAAAAGTATGTAAAAGTGAATAAGAACGGTTTTTTACTTCGATAGCGATAGCAATAATTAAATATACGTCGATATAAAACTTGCGATTAACGAAAATCGATTATTATAAATTTATAACTATATTCGAAAATAATGTAGTAATTTTATATTTTAATTTATATAATTTCTGCAAAAGTAATTCAAAAAAAAAAGAATAATAAATTCGATATTTTTTTTATAAAAAAGAAGGAATATATTATATTATTAAAATTTATTAAAATATCGATAGGAAAATAGCAACGAATCGACGTTTTCGATTTAACGAAAAAAAAGCGATATATTTATTTATTAAATTTCGCATTAATAGCTAACGAAATATATATCGAAAAATCGAATAAGGAAAAGAATAACGAAAAAAAGAATAAATAAAATAAAGAAATCTCGACTTTTTACGATTTTTTCTTTATAAATACTATTTTTAAATTATTAAATATATATTATTAATTTTTTTATTTTAATTTTAATTTTTTTTTTCTTCCTTTTTTGCAAAATTAGTATTATATTATCGTTACGTTGCAATTTCCTTTTTAATACATCGATAATTAATTCCCGTAAATTTTAATATAACGATTAATTAATAATATAATAATTTTTAATTATTTTTTCTTTTTTTTCTTTAATAATTAAAATATAATAAATAATAGCGAAAATATAACGAAAATATAACGAAAGCATTATATAGCTTTCGATAGCGATATTTATTATAATATAAATACGATATAAAAATAGAATAAATATATATTTCGCTTATATTTAATCGTTCTTTCTAATTTAATAAAAATGCATCTTTTTTACAATTATTATAATGCAAAGCTAAATTATTATAATATTTTATTAATTTCTATTTCGTTTAGTTTTTATTATTATTATATTTTATTTTTCTTTTCGAAATTTTTTAAATTTTTCTATTTATTAAAAAAAAATCTTTTTTTAATATTTCTATAATTTAATTTTAGTTTAATTATTAATTTTAATATTTTATTAAAAATTTTCGTAATTTTTAATAATTATTTTATATTTAAAAAACTTTTTTTTATTTTCGTTATCGATTTTAAAATTTATTTTTTTTTTGAAATAAACGAAAATTTTCGAGAAATTTTTTTATTTATAATTTCGTTTATAATATAAATTAGAATTAATAATACTAAATTCGAGATTTTTTTTTATTAATAATAGAATATTAAATAACGTAATTTATTTTACTTTTTTCGTTTTTATTAAAACTTTAAAAAATTCTAGAATTATAATAATTTTTAATAATTTAAAAATAATTTTTTTAAATTTTTTATTATTATTTAAATTAATTTTTTAATTTTTTATTATTATTTAAATTAATATTTATTTTAATTATAATATTTATTTAAAATATTATTAATTTTATAATATTTTTTATTAATACGATTTTAATATTATATTTGAAATATTTTTAATATAATAATTTAATTATTTAATAATTATATTATTAATTATTTATTAATATAATTAAATATTTCTTTATTATATAATCGAGTTAATAATATTCGATATTTTTCATTATTAATTTTTATTACGAATTTTTTTTAATATTACTTTTTTATTATAATAATATTATTATTTAAAATAATATTAAATTCGAAATTATAAAATAATTTTTTTAATTAAAAAACGTTAAGAAATTCCCGAAATATATTTTATTTATATATTAATTTTAAATTAATAAAAATTTAGTTTTCGATTATAAAATTTATTATTTTTAAATTTATTATTTTTTCTTTATAAATAATTATAATAAAATAAATATTTGCAAAATCGTAATTATTTAATATAATAATTATTTAAAATATTAAATCGAAAAAATTATTTTTTAAAATTAAATTCGATTATTAAATTCATTTTTATTAATTTTGCATTTTTGCATTTTTGCATTATAATATAATGAATTTTTCTTTTAGCGAGAACTTTATAATTAAAATTTAAAATATAAAAAAAAGTTTTTTTTATTATATTTTAATCGATATTTTAATTAATATATAAATAATTATTTTTTATTATTAATATTATTATAATAATAGCTTTTAGTATCGAGTTTTTTAATAATATAAATAAAGTTTTTTTTTAATAATTTATTTATTTATTTATTAATATAATATTTATTTTTCGATATTAAATTTTAATTTAATATAACGAATATCGATTATTAAAATATACAAAGAATTAAGATTACCAAATTAGAACTAGCGCTTTCCATATTTTGTTTTGCAAACTTCAAAGAAAGCGAGATTAATTTCTTTTGAAACTATTATATTTATATATTAGATAAACTTTCCCTATACCTTTTTCTAGAAATTATTTTAATTATTCTTGAATATAATTATATAATTTACTTTGCTCGTTCCTTATATAATAACTAAGACTAATATTTATTTAATTTTTTACAAAAGATTTTAATAAATTTATTATTTCGCGCTTATATTAAAACTCGAAAAACTATAATTTTGGAAAAATATTCGTAATAATATAATTTCCTTTACGAGAGCTTATATCGTCTAATACTAATTCCTTTATATAAAATAGTAACGTTTTTTATATTTTTCCCTTTACGAAAATTTATTTCCTTTATATGAAATTCCTTTATATTATTTATTTAAATATATAAATTTAAAATTCTTTACGTAATTTTATTTCTTATATAATTTCGATTCACGAATTACTAACCTTTACGTATTAAAGATTTACTTACATTATTCAGTAATAAATTATTTTTTATATTACAAATTATTGGAAATGAATTTAGAGTAAGTAACGATAAATATAAATAATAATAATAATTTATATTTAGTATTTGGAAATTTGTATATTCGTTATAAATTAGTTCGTATAAGTCTTAATTCCTATAACTCATTTATTACTTATTCGAAGCTCAAGTTCATTATGTACAAATGCTGAAATTAATAGCTTATTTATAATTCAYAATTCAATTCCATTCCATTCTAGCTATTCCATGCAACTAATGATTTTGCTAGTTTGATTTCCAAGCAACAGCTAATTATTAGTCTGATTTCAAAGCAACAGCTAATAATCAAACTAATAGTAACGTTATACCGTACGATTATAACTGCCGTACGTAGAATCAGCCCTTGGTTAAATGATTTATAATATAGTAATCTGAAATCGGATTTATCTCGCGTTTTCAAAATCTCGCGATTTCAATCACGTGCCCTTATATAATCSATCTTATCTTATCTAATCAAGACTAGCTTATATATGGTATATTAAGCTAATTTATAAAAACTAGCCTAATCGGGCAATTATTAAATTA
>QYAJ01000267.1:0-32114 GCA_003988865.1 Phialocephala sp. D728 | reverse complement strand
AGGACTAGCGCCTTCCATGCTTTGTCCTGCAGGCTCAAAGGAAGCGATACTAGCTTCCTTTGAGGCTCTTGCGCTTGTATATTAGACAGGCTCTCCCCACACCCTCTTCTAAAGGTTGTCTTAGTTATTCTTGAATACAATTGTATAATTTGCTCTGCTCGTTCCTCATAAATATATTTTTAAAAAATATTAAAAGTATTTGCAAATTTAAATAGAGTAACTAGCTATTTATAAAGTTCGTAACGAGTTCGGAAAATCGTAAACTATTTATTTTCTTTCGTAATTCGTATTTTATAAAATACAGCTTTAATATCGAGTTTTATAAATTAACGTGCTTGTGAAATATTTCGTAACGTTTTATAAATTAAAAGTAATAAATAACGGTTTTTGCGGATTAGTTTATTAAAGCTATAGTAATTAATATAAAATCGTAAACTATTTCCTACCTTTTTTACAAATAGTATTAGCGTTATAGCGAGCGAGTTACTAACTCGAATAAAACCTTTATTTAATAAGTTTATAAAAGTCTTCCATAATATTAGAAACTTGTTCTAGGATATATTATATAAAAAGCTTTAAGGAACTTTTAAATCCTTATTATTTACTTTTTCCAATTCGATATAATAATCCTTTCTAAAGCCTCGTAGTAGCGGCAGTTTTTCGGCCTCTTTTAGATTAAATAAATTTGTAAAGTTTAAATTCCAATTTATAAATTTAGCTTTTGGATTTATAGAAGTTTTTTGGGAAAAAGACTTTTTAATATTTAATAATATAGTTAAAAACATTTCTACTACTCGTTATTTCTTGCTCTTACGGGCCAAGGCAATAAAGGCTATTGCCGATACGAATCGGTAATCCAATTTTCAATTTCGAATTATAAATCGGTTTTTAATAATAATATTTATAAAAAAAATCTTAATTTTATTAAATTTGGAATATAAACGTATATTCTATTTTCGAAATTAAAAAAGCTTTAATAATATATTATAACTATTTAGCTGCGGGATTATATAAAAGAATGCTTTCTTTTTTATATATTTATTAATATTAATTTGTATTAAAACTATTTCCGTAATTTTATTTATAAAGAAATCGTTAAAGCTTATAAGGAAGCGAGACAGAATTTCTATATATAGAAGATTATATTTATAAACGAAACGAAAATTAATTAATTTATAAAATAAATATTTAATATTTAAAAAAGTTATAATAAAGTATTTTTTATTAATTAAAATAAATATAAAAATAAAGGGTTTATTTATTAAATTTTTTTAAAATTTATTTTAAGTTTTTAATACTTTTATAAACTTTTATTTATAATTTTAAATAGAAATTACTCGTTTTTCGAAACTTTTTTATTTGTAACGAATTTAATTATATTCTAAGCAAACTTTACAAATGTAATTCGAGCTAACTTTTGCTTTTTGCGATCCGTAGTACGGCCGTTAGCGGGTTTTTCTAAAGATGCTAAATCGTAACGATTTTAAATATAATCGTTCGATTTGTAATAAAGGCAAAAGCATTCGTTTTATTTGCGCTAGCATTTCTTTCTCGAAATCTAAGCTGCCCTTTTTTGTAGACCGGCTTTTGTAGTAGCTATTAGAGCGGTTTGCTACTTTATAAAATTTGCCGGTAGGTTTATAAGCGATTATAAACGAGCTTGCGGGATAGCGTTTTTCATTCGTTAATTACGGATGCTTTATATTACTTTTAAATTATCGCTAATTTTTTGTAATTGGTCGTAATAATTCGTATAGAACGCTTTCTTCTCTATTTTAATTATGCTATTAAGTAATCGTAAAGTAAGTGCTGACTTTAAATAGGCTTTCTTAGCCCGATCGTCCCACGACTAGACTTCTGCTTTTAGTAGAAGGCTGTTAAAATTCGTAAGAAACTCCTCGAACGGACGGGATCTTTGCCTAATTTTATTAAGCTTTTTTAGCGCTTTTTTTTATTATCGCGAGTCGCTAAAGGTAATTTCCATTTGCTAAAAGAAATACCGAATTGTAAATAAATTAAAGTAGTCGTAGGCCTTTATTTACAAGTAAATACGGACCGCTATTACTTTTTTTAATCGATTAAATGCATATTATACTATTTCCCTCTCGTTGCCAATCGCCGCTTTATTAATCTCCAACTTCGCTTTTAATATACTCGCGAACTATAAGAAGAGGGTTATATTTACTCCGTCGAATTATTCCAAGTCTAGGAGCCGAGGTTTTGGGCGGTAACTATTATTTACGGCCAAGGTATTCGTTTTAGGGGCTAATATTGCGGATAGAGTTAGAAATGTAATCGATTGTAAAGTATTTTCTAGCTAGCTAATGCGTTCTACCATTAATGCTATCGACGAGCTAAATTGGGTAGCTATTCGCTTTATTATCTTTTGCTATTAGTTAAGTAAAGTTTGTAATTATTTTGGGGCCGCCTAGCTTATAAATTCCGCTATTATATTCCAATTTTTATTACAAATTATACTTATTCGACTTTTTATATTATAGATTAAAACTCGTTCGTAATATATCGTCGCAAACTATATTTGCTCGACTATTGCTTTTACGGTTCTAACTTCGTATTGTAAAGCGTTTCGCAAATAATTATATTTAAATATTATTTTTGGAAGGAAGCGAAAAGGAAAGATAGAGTTTTTATATAATAGACTAGATCGAATATACTTAATTACAAACTACTATATAAATACAAGAAGAACTTTATAAAGAGAAGAGAAGAAAAAAGAAAGTCTAAGCAAGCCGCAATAGAATGTTTACGGGCCGTTGCGAGTGCTAGCGAACGATTGGATAAGTAACGAGGCTCGTACGTAGCCGAGTGCTATCCAAGGATCTAACCCGTTATATAAAGACTTTTATTAACGTTAAATTCTTTATCGACTTTATTTTTATTTATTTAAAAAAGTTATTTTATATAATTATTAAATAATCGTAGCTATTATATACGAAAAGGAATATTATATCGATACTAATATAATAAAATAATGGAATAGCTTTTTAAAAATATAAAGCTTCCTTTTATTTATGTTTGCTTTTATGCTAGTAATCTTTGCAATTAATTACAAATTTGCGAACATCTTCATAGCAACCAGCCTAATAGTACCGATTAGCTACTAAGTAATAAATACTTTCTCGTCCAAAATAGTTTAATTTATCGTGTAATTCATGTAATACTATAGCTTTTTATCCATCGTCGTCTAAAACTAGTCGAGGAGGATAGGATTTAGTAGTATTTCACTAAAGTAAACGATTTTAAACGCTATATACGACTATTTCTCACACGATTTTCCGAAATTCGATTTTCGATAATTATTTAAATCTTTTTAAAATCGTTAAATACTATGCAATATCCTGGAAATATTTAAAGTATATATTTTCTAATAATTTAAATTCGAAAAAAATAAATAAGTTTTTTTATTCAAAGAAAATATCTCGCTTATTTAAAATTTCAAATAAAATTAATACTTAAAAATTAAAGCTAATTTTCGAGTTACTCGAAAATTGGCCTAATTCGTAAAGCATTAACTTTTTCCTACTTAAAAAAATAATTATATACTTTACTTTAATAATATTAAAATTAATATTTTCGTTTTTAATAATCGATATTATTCCGATATAATTTAATTTTAATATAATAAATTCATTAATATTAAAATTATTAATTTAATTATTATTTTATTATAGTTTTCGTAATAGTTTATTCGTAGCGATATATTTTAATTCTTTTATATAACGGATTTCGAAATCGAATAATTTAATCCACGCAAACTAATGGATAACCAAAGCTTTAAAAAAATTAATAATAGCTCGATTAAATTACGCAATAAATGTTTTAGTATTTATCTCAAGAATAAAGTAGATTTCGTATAATTAGAATCGCAGCTTTTAAAAATATTTAAGGATTCCACGGCATTTTCTTTTAATAGCGTCGTAGTTACACTTAGTCTAATTCTAAAATCTAAACTTGTATCGAGTAATTTTTTTACGTTTTTTATTATTAATTTATTTAAAAACTTTTCTTTATTTAAAAAAGTTTACATTTATTTTAAAAATAATTATATTCTAGCTTTCGACGAAATTATAATATAGCTTATATAATAATGGAGAAAACATTAATTTCTTTTATAGAATTTTTATTATATCGATTTATTTTTATTTCCAAACGAATAGTACGTTCTTTTTTATTAGTCGATACAAAGGTTTTGCAAAAATTATATAGTGTGATGGGTTAGACCCTTGGATGGCACTCGGCTACGTACGAGCCTCGTTACTTGTCTAATCGTCCGCTAGCACCCGCAACGGCTTGTAAATACTCTATTGCAGCCTGCTTGGACCTTCCTTCTTCTTCTCTTTTCTTTATAGAGTTTTTCTTGTATTTATATAGTAGTTCGCAATTAAGTATATTCGATTTAGCCTATTATATAAGAACTTTATCTTTCCCTTTTCGCTTTCTTTCAAAAATAGTATTTAAATATAACTATTCGCGGAACGCTTTACAATACGAAGTTGGAATCGTAAAGGCGATAATCGAGCAAATATAATTTGCAACGATATATTACGAACGAGTTTCGATTCGCAATATAGAAAGTCGGATAAGCATAGTTCGCAATAAAGTTTGGAATATAATAGCGGAATTTATAGGCTAGGCGGCCCTAAAGTGATTACAAACTTTACTTAATTAGCAGCAAAAGATAATAAGGCGAATAGCTACCTAATTCAGCTCGTCGATAGCATTAATAGCGAAACGCATTAACTAATTAGAAAATACCTCGCGATCGACCACGTTTCCAACCCTATTCGCAACACTAGCCCTTAGAATAAACACCCCGGCCGTAAATAATAGTTACCGCCTAAAACCTCGGCTCCCGAACCCGAAACGATTCGACGAAGCAAATACAACCCTCTTCCTATAGTTCGCGAGCATATTAAAGGCGAAGTTAGAGATTAACGAAGCGGCGATCGGTAATAAAAAGGAAATAGTGTAGTATATATTTAATCGATTAAAAAGAGTAGCAGCGGCCCGTATCTACTCGTGGATAAAGGCTTACGACCACTTTAGCTCGTTTACGATCCGGCATTTCTTTTAGTAAATGGAAATTGCTTTTAGCGACCCGCGACGACGAGAGAAAGCGTTAGAGAAGTTTAACGAAATTAGGCAAAGATCCCGTTCGTTCGAGGAGTTTCTTACGGATTTTGATAGCTTTCTACTAAAGGCAAAAGTCTGGTCGTGGGACGATCGGGCTAAGAAGGCCTACTTAAAGTTAGCATTTACCTTACAACTATTTAATGGCATAGTTGGGATAGAGGAGAAAGCGTTTTATACGGACTATTGCGGCCAATTACGGAAGGTTAGCGACGACTTAAAAGTAGTACAAAATATCCGCAATTAACGAGCGAAAAACGCTATCTCGCAAGCTCGTCTACAATCGCTCGTAAATCTATCAGCAAACTTTATAAAATGGCAGATCGCTTTAGTGGCTATTACGAGAGCCGGCCCGTAAAAGAGGGCAGCTTAGGTTTCGAGAGAGAAGCGCTAGCGTAGATGGGACGAACGCCTCTGCCTTTATTGCAAATCGAACGGTTATATTTAGGACCGTTACGATTTAGCATCTTTAAAAAGACCCGCTAACGGCCGTGCTACGGATCGCAAGGAGCGAAAATCAGCTCGGGTCGCGCTCGTAAAGTTTGCTCGAGATATAATTAAATCTATTACGGATGAAAAAGTCTCGGAAAACGAGTAACTTTTATTTGAAGTCGTGAATAGAAGTTTACGAAGGTATTAAAAGTTTAAAATGAGTTTTAAAAAAATTTAATAAATGGGCCCTTTATTTTTGTATTTACTTTAATTAATAAAGAATACTTTGCTATAACTTTTTTAAATATTAGATACTTATTTTATAAATTAATTAACTTTCGTTTTGCTCGTAAATATAATTTTCTATGTATAGAAATTCCCCTTCGCTTTTTTACAAGCTTTAACGGCCCCTTTATAAGCGAGATTACGAAAGTAGTTTTAATACGAATTAATATTAACGAATATATAAAAGAGAGAGCATTTTTTTATGTAGTCCCGCGGCTAAATAATTATAATATACTACTAAAGCTTTTTTAGTTTCGGAAATAAAACGTACGCTTATACCTCAAACTCGATAAAATTAAGATTTTTTCTACAAATACTATCGTTAAAAACCGGTTCGTAACTCGAGACTAAAAGTTGGATTGCCGATTCGTATCGATAGTAGCTTTTACTACTTTGGCCTATAAAGGCAAAAAATAACGAGTAATAAAAGTGTTTTTAACTATATTATTAAATATCGAAAAGTTTCTTTCCCAAAAGATTTTTACAAATCTAAAAACTAAACTTACGGATTAAAATTTGGACTTTGCAGATCTATTTGATTTAAAAGAGGCCGAAAAGCTGCCGCCATTACAAAGCTTTGGAAAGGATCACTATATCGAGTTGGAAAAGGTGGATAGTAAAAACTTAAAGATTCTTTAAAGCCTTTTATATAGTATGTCCCGGGACAAGCTTTTAATATTACGAAAAACTTTTACGAATTTATTAAATAAAGGTTTTATTCGAGTTAATAACTCGCTCGTTGCAGCGCTAGTACTATTCGTAAAAAAGGCAGGAGGTGGCTTACGGTTTTGTATTAACTACTATAGCTTTAATAAATTAATTCGTAAAGACCGTTACCTATTGCCTTTAATTTACAAGACGTTATAAAACATTTTACAAATATGCTAATTTATAAAATTCGATGTTAAAGCTACATTTTATAAAATACGGATTATAAAAGAAGATAAGTGGCTTATAGCCTTTCGGACTCGTTACGGACTTTATAAATAGCTAATTACTTCGTTCGGACTTGCAAATGCCTTTAGCACTTTTTAGAAATATATTAATTAGATATTACGAAATTATTTAAACGAGTTTTGCTTCGCTTATATCGACGACATTTTTATTTATATTTTTAAAAGCTAGCTTAATTATCGAAAGAAAGTTCGTAAAGTACTTTAACGATTTTGCGAAGTAGGCTTATAATTAGATATCGATAAATACAAGTTTAAAGTTATATTTACGAAATACTTTAAATTTATTATCGAAGTAAGCTATAGCTTACGAATAGATCCGGCTAAAGTTTTTGCAATTATAAGTTAATTAGTACCGACGTTTGCAAAAAGTGTATAAAGCTTTTTAAATTTTGTAAATTTTTATTAGCGTTTTATTAAAGACTTCTCAAAAATTATAGCATTGCTTACGAATTTAATAAAATACGACGTCCCGTTTTTTTAAATTAAAAAAGCCGATTTAGTATTTTTACGATTTAAAGAGTTATTTATTTCGGCTCTAATACTAGCCTAATTCGATTTGGAAAAGGAAACGCTAATAGAAACGAACGCTTTCGAATAGAGTACGGGCGGGACTCTTTTTCAATTTAATACTAACGATCTTTTACAGCCGTATATATACTTTTCACGAAAAAATTCATTTGCAAAATGCAACTACAAGATTTACGACAAAGAAATACTAGCCATTATTAATTATTTACAAAAATGGGACGCCGAGCTACGAAGTGTAGAGAAGTTCCGAGTCTCTACGGACTATAAAAACCTTAAATACTTTATAACGGCCCGTAAACTTATAGAGCGGCAAATGCAATAGTCCTTAGTTCTTTCTCATTACAACTTTACGATTACTTATTAGCCGAGGAAGGATAACTTACGGGCAGACGCTCTTTTTAGAAGGGAGTAGGATATGCCTACGGATAATACGGACGATCGATTGTAGTTTCGGATAGTATAATTAATTAAGCCTAATATAATACGAGGCCGCTACAATCGTATTATAGCTTCCCTGGTCACTACTCGTAACTAAAAAGCTAGGGAAGCTGTAGTAGAGTTAGACTCGCTCCTCTTTTTACACTCTTTTTCGAACGATTTATAGGTTTTATAGAAAACGGGCTTGGAAACGAATCGTAACTATTAGCAAATAGCGTAAACTATTTGTAACGAGGAAAGAACGTTTCCATCCACGCTAAGCGTTCGTGTTTCAATTTTAAAATACTTTTTATTAAATTCCGGCTTATTTTTTTTCCACGGGCAATATTAAGTTTTAAATTTGAACGAGTTACAAACGAGAATTATATAAATTACATATAATTCGATAATTATTGGCTATCTAAAACGTGAAGGCATAATAGTAGTATTAATACGCTAGTTTTTCTGGCTCGAAATATTATAAACGGTCCGAAAGTTCGTTTGTAACTACGACTTTTGCAAATGAAATAAATCTTAGAGAGATCGTAGGCAAAGGTTCCTAAAGCCGCTGCTAATCCCGGACCGGTTATAGAGAGAGATCTTTATCGATTTTATTACGTAATTACTAAAAAGTAAAGGTTCTACTAATATTTTAGTAATTACGAACTATTTAAGAAAAAAAGCGATTTTTAAGTTTTGCCAAGATATAACCACGAAAGTCGTAGCGTAGATCTTCATCCGTATTTTCTATAGTAACCACGGACTACCGTTCGCAATAGTTTTTAATAAAGGCCCCTAGTTTATAGAAGCTTTATAAGCTCGAGTTTATTAGCTTTTATATATTAATCGGCGTTTATTTATAGCTTTTTACTCGGAGACGAATAGTTCTACGAAATATATAAACCAAATACTAAAACCGTTTCTTTAGGCATTCGTTAATTATGCTTAGGATAATTAGTCTCCGCTTTTACTAATTGCATAATTTGCAATTAATAACCGGGACTTTTTATTAACGGGAGTTAGTCTATTTTTTCTATTTTATAATTATTATATAAACTCGTTAGAAATTACGAACGATCTACGAATCGAAGCGAAGCGTAGTTCTATTTAACGGGCAAATGTTATCATTCGTAAACTACGAGAAGTAACGGATTAGGCATAATTTACTATAGCTACTGCTTAGTAACGCTAAGAAAACTTAGCGAATCGTTCTCGGCAATAAAGCTTTAGTTATAAAATAAAGGATAAAGTTTGGCTAAGTTTGGAAAACATTAATACGAATCGCCCGTCGAAGAAGCTAAACGCTAAGTATGCAAAGTTTACAATTACGGAAGTTATTAGATTTTATAGCTATCGCTTAAATATACTTCCTAAAGTCAAAAACGTTTTCTACTCCAATTTACTATAGCTTGCGGCTACCGACCCCTTGCTATACTAAATTACGAACGATTTACAGCTTTCGCTATAAATTATTGTGGACGAGGATGAGTACAGCATAAAGACTATATTGCGAGAACGCTGGAAACGCTAAGGCCGTGGATGGAAGCTAAAGTACTTGGTAAAATGGGATAGTTACGCTCGGCCAACTTGGGAACCAGCGCTTGCACTAGAGGATACGGAGGCCTTGGACGCTTACAAAGCCCGTAAAGATCCGTCACGGGCCGTAAAACCCCCTAGTGACCCGTCCCGAGCCCTTGAAGGGGGGTAATGTAACGGGTTAGACCCTTGGATAGCACTCGGCTACGTACGAGCCTCGTTGCTTGTCCAACCGTTCGCTAGCACCCGCAACGGCCCGTAAACACCCTATTGCGGCCTGCTTGGACCTTCCTTCTTCTTCTTTTCTCTTTATAGAGTTCTTCTTGTATTTATATAGTAGTTCGCAATTGAGCATATTCGATCTAGCCTATTACACATAGCCTTTAATCCAAATTTTATAATATACGTAAATTCCGATAAAAGCTTTGATTTTAATTACGTTTTTATACTTTTTCTAAAGTAGGATTTTTGCAATTTTAGCGAACTTCGGAAATCGTTTTTTAAAGCTATAAACGTATTCGATAATAATTATTTTATTTTAATAAAACTAAAACTTTATACTAATATAAACTTCGGCTTTCTTTATTCGATTTATAATTTTATCCAAATTCTAAATATATTCGAAAATGTATTATCGAACTTTAAGCAAAGCAAGCTCGTTATTATAATCCGTGTACGGCTTTTTAACTTTAATATCGTCGACGAAAAGCATCGCTATTTTGGGGAAGTAATTTTTTAAAATCGTTATTACTATTTATATAAATTAAATTATTAAATTTATTGCATTTATAGAAAATATAATTATTCGAAATAATTCGATAAAAATTATAAAAATCGTTATATTTTTATTTTAAACGTTTAAAATAAATTAATTATATTTAAAAAAAAAGTTAATAAAAAATATATAAAAATATTTCGCGAATTTTTTAAAAAATTTATTAATAAAAAAAAGTATATTTATATTTTTTAATATAATAAAATTTATTTTTATTATAGCGTTAATTAATTTATACGTATTAAAAATCTTTTTAATTATTAAAAACTAAAGATTTCGATAAAATTTATTATTTTTTTTAAAAACTTCTCGATTTAATCGTTCTCGAAGCATCTTCGCTATTATCGGAAATAAAGCTTTCGAATAAAAGAAATTCTTTTTTTGCTATATTATATATTAAACCGTTTTAATAAAAATTAAAAAGCTAACGTTCTTATTAATCTTTCCCATTTCCTTTTAATTAAATATAATATTAAATCAAACTATGGAAGCATATTGTATAAATGATATATTGACTAAAGTTAAGGATCCTAAGTATAGCTATTTAGGGAGTTTTATCTCTCGCTCCGGAACTACGTTCCTCCGAGAGCCAAACCTATTTCGGAAGCCCGACGCGGTACGACGGCTCTTCCTTGAATCACTTAACTAGATTTTATAGCTAGATCTGCCATTTACTTTGATACTTCTACTTAAATCTAGAATCGGATTTAGAATGCTCTTTATCTCTAGTGTTTGTTTTAATAAATGGAAGCCAAATAAATGTAAGTACGCCTAGTGGCGTCGCTAATCCTAAGGCTGAAGTCCCTTATTTATAGTGCCTTAAATATTAGGCTAATTTCTGGGAAACCTAGAATTTGGCCTGAATTGTTAGGCATCCACAATGCAATTGGACTCCATTCCATTTTTCCTTTGCACTCAACTTTTACTCAAACTATAACTTGTTTAAGCGAGTGCTTTTTCTAAAGCAATTCTTAAAAGTTATCGTTTCCATATAAGGATTTAAATGGCTCCTGCGATCCCTTCGTTAATAAGGCCTATTATGCTTTTAAATCTCTCGAATAAAGTTTTCTTTAATAGTTTCGTGAACCCATTAGCTACTATTTTATTAGTCGGAATATATGTAATCGATATACGTTATTTAGCTTCTAAATTTCGAATATAATAATAGTTTATATCGATATGCTTTAATCTTTTATAAAGTTGGGGATTTTTGACTAATACTATTATACCTTGGTTATTAACTCTTATATCGACGAGCTTTGGGTTCCTTTTAATATATTAGGGGAATCCTATATCTCTAAGAATTTATACGAGCTATTGTTTTTATTTGCAGCATATTACTATATCGATATACTTAGACTTTATACTCGAGGTTATTATTAATCTTTGCTTTCGGCTTTTTTATAAAATTGGTCCTTTATATAATATCGCTACGTATTTTAAAATATTTTTGTAATTTTTTATATTTGCTTAATTAACGTTAAAATAAAATATTAGCAACGATTTTGCGTTCGGCTTACTTACTTTCGCTTTAAACTTTATTTCTTAAATCGGGTTTATAAAATAAATCCTTTTACTTGCAGTAATCGACGGTCTATATTTAATCTTTTATTTAATTATTATTCGTAAATATTTTCTAAAGTCTTTTATCCCACTATCGTATCGTTTCGTGAGGTTTTGCAATTACTAATTTAATTTTCTAATATAGAAGGCTATATCTAATCTAGTAAAGATTGTAGCGTATATCACACTTTCGACTTTCTGCTAGTATTTAGTATAATCGGTTCTATCCTCTTCGGGCTTAGCAACCTCAAATTTGTCATACTTTCCAATTATCGATATAAGTTTCGATTTCCCTATAAAACTTAATTCCATTAATAGCCCGAGCCGCTATAGCACTTTCTCCAAATATTATTCTTAATCTAAAAACAACTCCCTAATAGCGTAATTGCGTAAAACTCTTATACCCAAGATCTTATTAATCTTCCCCAAAGGCTTAGTATAAAAGCGTTTACGTATCGAGTTATAGAACTAATCTAAGTCACGGTTATTCTTAGCGGCAGCAGCTATATCGTCCATGTAAACGAGGAGTTTAATACCTTTTTTAGTGTAAGTAAATAAACAAGGATCCGCTAAGCTTTATACGAAGTTTAGCTTAATTAAATAATTTTTGCAAAAAGTATTCCAATCTTATGCTAATTGTTTTAAGTTATATAAACTTTTTAGCACTCTTAATGCATATTCCTTTTTAATTGGGACTTTTTCGAGGATGGATAAGTAAATGCGTTTTTTTAAAGACGCTTTAGTAAACGCGTTTTTAATATCGTATTATTTGTATTCCAAGTCCTTTGCAATAACTATAGTAAAGAATACATATAGTGTATTTATGCGTATAGTAGATGCGAAAGTCTTAATGTAATTTTCATTAAATATTTAAGAAAATCCTTTAGCTATAAAGCGGGCTTTATATCGTTTTAAAGATTCGTCAAAGTTTGTTTTAATAGTAAAAACCCACTTTGTAAATATTAAATTCGTGCTTTTAAATGCTTTTTCCTTCGTTTATATTCTATTTGCTTTTAAGAATTTAATCTTTTTTATTATAGCTTCCTTTTATTCGTTGCTATATTTTAGGTTAAAGATTACTTTTTTATAGAACTTCGAAATAGTGATATCGATGGTTTCTTTTATAGCGATAAATATTAACTTTTCGATTTTTATTTTTAATTCGATAATTCGATATTAAATAAAAGCTACGATAAAGGCTTTAACTTTTTTATTCGCTCGATTACTTTTATCGGTATTATAATTCTTTCGCTTTTTAAATTTAATTATAGCTTTTTTATAAATGCTACTTTTATTAACTTTTATTAGTTTTAAAGCGTTTATTATAAAAGTGTCTTTAAAAGTGGATTTCTTTTAGCTTTATACCTCGGGTTATATCGAGTTTTTCTTCGTAGACTTCGTGTTTCCGGCTTTATTTAAATTACGTATCGTTAATTATATTAATCGTTTATTATTTAACGTGTTTTTTATTACGGATTTATCGGTTTTTTTATTTATAAAAGCTACGTCGATTTCTTTATTTTTCCCTTTAGCATTATCGATTATAGAGAGAAAAGGGATCTCCTTAGCTTATAGTTACTTATCTTGTAATCTTTAATATTTCGAGATAAATATAGTAGTAAATAGTATTTCGATAGAGAAGTTATTAAGCTTCTTTAGAAGTATAATAACGAATAAAATAGCATTTTCCTTTAATGGCCGGCCGGCTGGCCTTTTTATCGCTAATGCATTTAATGTAAAGCTTTTGAAAGACGTGCCTTGTAATAGGACTCCACCTTTCTCTTATATTCGAAAATCGAGTTCTTTTTTTTAGCATTTTTCATCGAAGTTTATTATTTTTGCTATTTCTGCTTTATTTAAGTTAAGGGCATATATTTAATACTATTATATCGTTTCCTCGCTATATTTAATAAAAACGCTTTCTTTTCCTTTATTTAGGAACTTTTTGCTAGTAATATTTACGGGCTAGGACTTTGGACTAATATATAAATAGTATATATATCCGAAGACTTTAACGTAGTTTACACTAGGGATTATCCTTATATATGCACTTTTCGAAATAAGTTTTACTTCGTCGACGAATGGCTTATATAGTATAATATTTTATAATTATATACTATACTTTATAGCCTAGTTCCAAAACTTTAAAGGAAGTTCTATATTCTTTAAAGATAATCTCACGCTAGTTTCTATTTTTTAAATATTTTTTTCGGCAATACTATTTTAATACGATTTTTTATACGCTATCGTCGGTTTTTTTTTTATACTTTATTTTAACTATTCGTTAAATTTCTCTTTAATTTCTACTACGTTATTTGATTTTACTACTATAATTTTTAGATTAGTTGCAAACTCTTCTCGATTTTTTTATTTCTTTAATCCTAGTATTAAATCCGATTTCGTTTTAGTTAGTAAAATTTATATATAGCGAATTAAGTTATTAATAATTTAATAGAACTATATATTTCCTTTTAACGATAGTAAAAATAGTTTTGCAATATCGATTAAAATTAGAGCAAGAATTAATTTTTTTTAGAGGTTTAGCCTTTTATTTATTCTATTTTTTAATTTAATTAATTTGCAAATTTTGCAAATTTCTTTTTTTAATGGAATAATAATTAGTTTTTTAAGCTTCGTTATTTTATATAGATTTCGAAGTTAATTAGGTTTTATGTAATCGAATCGTTTATATATAAGATTATAATAATTAACTTTTTTTTTTTTAATAACTTTTTTATAAAATAATTATTTTCTATTTTTTCGAAAGTATTTACTTTTTTCTATTACATAATTTCGTTAGCTATAAGGGCTATATAGTAGTAAAGCTCGTTGCTATTATCTTTCTTTTTATCGAAGTTTTTCCTAAAGGTAATTAGTTTAAAGGCTGGCTTTATTAATTTAAGTTAAGAATTAGATTTTAAATTTAGATTAATAAAGAACTTTTTCGATTTATCGAGTTTGATTTCCCGAATTGGGTTTGGGAAATCCAATAAAATAAATGAATTATTGCATTTATTTTTATTTAGATTTTAAGCAATATTTAGAAAAGCAATTTCCTTAATATTTTAAAATCGCGGTATAATTTTTAATATAAAATATAGTTTTTTTTTTATATCGGCTTAGAGAATTACATTTTTATTTTTATTTATAAATTATATAAAGTCTTTATTGAAAACTTCGATACATTTTTAATCGAAGTAAATCTTTCGATTTAAAAGAAAATTTATTTCTAAATTAAAAACGTATAAAGTATTTAGTAAAAGCAAAGAAACGCCCGCGACTTTCATTTTAGCAATTCCTATTTTATTAATATATAATATCCCTTCTCCAATTTTAATAATACGTTTTTTAATTTTGATTAATAAGCTTCTAAATAAATTAAGTTAGTTAGTTATATATACTATATAGCTAGTATCTTCGTATTAGTATAAATTAGGGATTTTACTAAATTTGCTTTTAAAAACGTAATAGTTCTCGTTAACGTTTTTATTTTTATCGATTCCCGATTTAAATAATATATTATAATTTAAATATAAAGTATCGTCGGTATCTTTAATAATATACCCGTGATTTTTATAGTAATAAACACGCTTTTTAATGTATTGCCTTCGACTTTTGTACGCTTTATCTTTAGGCGAGGTTCGTTTTTTCTATTTACTCCTTTTTAATTTAAATAAATATCGTTTAACTTTTAATATTCGAAACTTTTTAATAAAATTAAATAATAAATTTTTTAATTTATAGCTTGCGAGATTGTAATCGCTTTTGCAAAAGTAATAGCCCGATTATAAAGTTTTGCCTTTCGCTATATATACAGCTTTATTTAAAATAAATCTTTATATTATAAATGCATTTGCTTTGCCGTTAATTTTGGATTTAGCTAGTTTTAAAATATATATTTTTTTATATAGTTTCAAGTAAAGTTAGGCATTTAGCGTATTGCAAATAATTTCGAATTTTTTTAGCAATTTTTCGATAAAGTATTCGAGCATTTTCTCTTTATTGTAAAATCTCGCTAGGTTAGCAAATATAACTCTCCTCTTTGCTTTTATTAATATAGTTTAAATAAAGTCGATTATTATTGAAATCGTGTTTTTATCGATATTTTTATTATATTAAAAGAAAGTAATTCGTTTAATATCTTTGCGATTCTTTTGTGAAGTAATCGTATTATATTTTGCTTAAAAATAATTCCATTAGTTTTTAGCGAAGTAATATAGTCGTATAAATTCCTTATCGATATCGTTAAATACTTTTAATATTTTTAATTTATATATAGTAAATATTTTTTTATATTTTTTGGATTTCGTTTCGTTAAAAGAGCCTAAGTTAAAGTTCTTTTCTTTTAAGAGTTTTAGTTCTTCGAGACTTTTATGCAATGCTTCTATATTTTCGGCTGCGGTTTTAGTAGTATTTGGAAAGAGTTCTAAAGCAGAACTGCTTGTTAGCATAGACGAGTCTAAAAGCTGGGGGTATATGGCCGCGTACTATTCGAGTATTTTATAAATAGCGTACTCCCAGCCTTTGCTTTCGAAGTATAATTCGGCTTTTTCGAACTAGTTTGTATAATTAAGTCTCGTTAGAATTGGGAGCTTCGTCTCGCTTTATAATTCGCTATTAAATTCTATATCGATAATAAATTATAATGTAGGAAAAGGGGTAAAGTATATGGAATTTAGACTATCGGAACGTAGTCTAAGTTTAATAAATTTATAAACCTATTCGAGTATTTTTAAGCTGTCGAATCGTAGCTTAGATATAGTTAAATTTGCAAATTAATTTAATTAATTAATTTATTATATAGTAATGAAATTTAAATTATTCCATAATTTATTTTCTTCACTATTGGAGTAGCACTTTAATCCCGATACTTTTAGTTATATAGCCTTGCCTATTTCTTCGTGCGAAGGGTTTAGGACTTTTATAATTCGTAGCGCTTTCTAATTAGATCACCTATAGTGATACTTTTATACTTGCTGGCTGCTGCTCCCCTTTAATTAGGAGTTTTATTAAATTGCCTACTAGCTCTCGATCGCCGACACGAGAAGGTTCTAAGGGCAATTAATTATTAATTATTAAATAGCAACCGGGCATTATAACCTATTAAGTCAGACTATGGAAGCATATTGTATGAATGATATATTGACTAGAGTTAAGGATCCTAAGTATAGCTATTTAGGGAGTTTTATTTTTCGCTTCGGAACTACGTTCCTCCGAGAGCCAAACCTATTCCGGAAGCCCGACGCGGTACGACGACTCTCCCCTGAATCACCTGACTAGATCCTATGGCCAAATCTGCCATTTACTTTGACATATAATAGCTTTTTTATAATTGAAAAGTATTTTATCGAATATTGCTTTCTCTTTTTTTTATAATTATATTTCGATTTCTAATGCAATTAATCGTTTAAATATAAATCGAAATCTTTGTAGTATTACCATTATTCGAGGCAGCAAATACGCTAAATATTTATTTATAAATTCTTATAAATATTCTCGTGCTTTAAATCGTTTATACTAATTTAATCGTTCGCTAAATCCTTCTCCGATCCTATTTATTAAATCTATAAACTAAACTTTTTAAACTTTTTTTTTATATATAATATCGATATTAATTTTATATAATTTTACTTCGAATTAATTTAATAATTTTAATAATTTTTTTATTTAAACTTTTTATTTATTTTCACGAAATATTATTTTTCGGCTTTATTTTTTATTTATAAAATAAAGTAAAATCTCCTTTTTATTATTTTTTCCAATATTTTAATTTTTTTTTTTTATATTCGTATTAGGGAATAAATATAATAGTAATAAAAAATATTTTTTCGTTTTCGTATCCAACGTATTTTACACTAGGATTTTCCTCGCTTTTTCTTTATTAAATATAGAAAATAATTTATAAAAAATAAATAAAAACGTTTTCCTTCGAATATTGCCCTCGGCTTTCTTTATATTTATAATATTAATCGAATTAAAATTAAAATTTATAAAAAAGTTTTCGAAAAAAAAAAGGATTTATTTCGTTTTTTAGCATCGCTTTCTTTTTTCGTAATATTAATCGTTAATTTTCCGATTTGAACTTTTTATTTTTTATTTTTTTAATATACGAATTTATTTTAATTTAATATATATTTTTATAATATGAATTATTTTTTAAAAAAAAAACGATTATAATAATATATTTATTTATAAAGTTTATAGAATTATAAAAAATTCTATTTTATAATTTATTATTTTTATATTCGATTTATATTTTTATAGCTTTAATAAATAGTATTTTTAAAAGAATCTTTTTTGCGTTATCGATAAAAAAGAAAAAAATTATATATTTAACTTTATTTTCAAACTTAAGGATTAAATATATAGCTCCACGAAATTCGAATCGATCGCTAATTATAGTAAATAATTAGAAATCTTAAACGTTTATAATTGCATTTTCGAGTTCTCGAGCTATATAAATAAGCAAAATATAGTATTTAGCGTTTATATTAAACGTTTTTTCGGCAATAGCTTTTTTTCGAGATTTTACGAAATAGAAATATATTTTCAAAACTATTATAATATATCTTTTTCGAATTAGGAATTAGAAATTAATGCTAATAAAATTGCTTTTAATTATTATTAATTTCGTATTTAGAATATTAGCAAATAAAGTCGATTTTGTAATTATATATTTTAATTTTTGCTATAGTATTTTTTATATATTAATTTCTATTATTATTTCTTTAACTATTATAAATTTAATTTTAATTAGTAATAAATAATAATTATTATTTTTGTGCTATTAATTAATTATAACGATTTCAAAATTAAAAATCTTTAAAGTTTATACGATTAATAATATGCCCTTTCTCGTTTATGGAAGTTCTATTTTAGATTTCGAAAGCTTTTTTGGCCTAAGTATTTCTTTTATAAAATTATCGTTAATCTCCCGTTTAAAATTCGCTTTTATAGTTTCATTTTTAAAGAAATAGTCTATCGCTATTTTTTCGCCGTTAAATTACTCGATAATTATTTTTTTTTGCGATTTAATTTAAAGAAACTATTCTTCAGCCTTTGCTTTACGCTTAAAGCTATTCTTTATTCGAGACGTTTTTCTTATTTTCTTTATTATTATAGCATTTTCTAAAAGATTAATAGGCAAATTTTTATAATAGTCCTCGATCGAACTACTAAAAGGAACTTTAACGTCGATATAGCTTTTTTTAAAATATAAGCTAAGCTTTAATCTTTTAGCGATTTCCTGTTTTCGATATATAAACGAAGTACTCTTTTGCGTTTCGATAACTATAGCGAAATTAGCGTTTAATTTACTAGTTTCTTTAGCTTTCTTTTTAATTACTTCTTTTACTAATTCTTGGATTCTTTTAATATTATCGGCATATTTGCTAAAGTTATAATTATATTCTTTTTTTTAAATTTAAAATTTAATTTAATTATATTAGCGTTTATTATTTCGAAGTATAAAAAAACGAAATTCCTAATTAAAACTTTATTTTCTATAATACTACTAATTATTTTATTTATAAGCATAATTACGATTAATTAAATTATTTATTAAAAAGTATTATTTAATAAAAGTATAATTATATTTAAAATTAATATTTCTTATTAAAGTTCGATTAAAATATTTATAGTAATATCGTTTAAAATAAGCGACGTCCACGTCGAAGTCGATTATCTCGCTCAAATTACTTTATACTATAAATAATTCCTTAAATATTTAAGCTATTTTATTTAAAGAAGCGTAAATTTTGCTATATTCTTTATAAAGCGCTCTACTATATTATTCGCCTTCGCTTTCGCGACCTCGACTTCCGCTATATCCTTCACGTTCGTATCCCTCGTATCGAGTAAAAAGTATCGACGATTATTAAACTTAATTTAATAAAGCTATAACGCTATTTAATTTCGAGATTAACTCTATTATATTAATCTTTAAAGCCGTTTTCAGATTTTTGAAAGTAATAGAGAAAAAGGAAAATTTCTTTAACCTTTACGTAAATAAATTAATTTTTAAAAATTCCTTCGAAGTAATAAATTAGCGAATTTTTTAAATAGTACCGAAAGCTAATAATTATTCCGTTTTTATAAAAGCGAGTTTCGTAATAGTCTCGTTTATTCGTAACTATTGAAATTAAAGTCTTTTTTTATTTTATTTAAATGAATTAAGCGAAATCGATAAAAAATAATAATTAGTAAAATTAAAAACGATTCGCTATATAATAATATTTAAATATTCTTGCTTAATTTTTACGTATTCCAAATTATTTATTTTATTATATTTACGTTTTTTTTCTTTATATTAATATACGCTAATTATAATTTTATATATTATTTCGTAATTATAAATAAATATATTTTCGAGATTAAAACGTTTATTATTAAAGATTTTATTATAAACGAAAATAAATAAACTTTTTATAAATTATCGATATTAATATATTCGATTTAATTTATTATATTTAATAAATTCTTTAAAAATTTAATTAAAAAAATTTACGAAAATCTTTATTATTATTTTTTTAATTTATAATTAAACGATAATTCGTTATAAAAACTCGTGGCTAATTTTCAAGCTTTTTTAATCGTTATTTTAAAACTTTTTTTTAAAAATATTATAAAACTTCTTTTTATTATAAGTAACTTTTTCTTTATAATATTTAAAAAAAGCACGAATTTGCTTTTTATACAAAATACTAATATATTTAAAAATTCGAATTTTCTTAAATTTAATTATAATTATATAATTTTTATATATATTATTATATTATTTTAAAAAGGTCGAAATGTTTTCTTTTTTGAACTATAGAGCTTTAAAAACTTCGAGTAATAATATTTGTAATTTAAAAACAAAAACTATTTTCTTTTTATTATTTTTAATTATTTCTTTCTCTTTTCCTTTTAGCTCGCTTTAATTAACGTTCGAAAAATTCATGCGTAAAGCAAGTATTATAAATTCTATTAAATATTTAATTAGCCTCGACGAGTTATTATCCGAAGTAAATAATGCAATAGCAAGCGTTCTAATAATTATTACTAAAACGTTAAATAAAGTAATTATAAATAAAGTTGCAATTAAAGATTTAATCGATATTTAAAATATAGTAATTGCAAAAGTCTTAAAAGTAAAAGTATTTAGTAAAAGTAAAAGTTATAAAGTTTTCGAAAGTTTTAATATTAAAAAAACTCGTTTATAAAATTAAATTTCTAGCTTCTTTATAGTTTATTATAAATTTTTCTTTTTTCGAAAACGTACTCGAGGTTTGGTTTTCTTCTTTTTTTAAATAAGCTTTTTTTTCTAAATCGCTTTTTATTTTTTATTATTCGAAATTTTTTTTCTAAGCAAAGTATTATTGTTTAAATCTTTATCTTTTTAATTATCGATCCTTTTTTATCGTATCGAGTTTAATATATTTTCGTACTCGATAATTATTTCTTCGATTACTTTCGTTATTTCTATTATTTTTAATAAAGTTTATATTAAAATATTTAAAAAAATTAAAATTAATATATAAAATAAAAATGTAATTTCGTTTATAAATAAAATTATAATCTTTTATTTTTGCAATTAAAGCTTTTATTTCAAACTAATTTCTTTATCTTTATCGTTAATTCCTCGACTCGCCATCGCGAACTATTGCCGCAGATTTCTCTTTCCATTTTCCAAGCTAGTCCCTATATCTAAAGCTTTCAATTTCCGAACGTACCCAAAATTTAAATAATAATTAATACTATTATTTCCTAACAAAATCCTCTAAAGTATTAATTAAAAGTGCATTTATTCGAATCTTTCTAAACTTTAGCTACTTAACGATTTCCCTAATCGTAGTGCCTTCTGCCGTGTAGACTCGAGACTAATAAATTGCAGCTTTATATAATGAAAACTCCTTCTTTATATAGATTACCAATATCGAAGGGCGAGGTCTCTAAAGTGTAAAGGGCCCAATTATAGATTATCTATCTCCTAAGGCAGAAAACGAATATCGATCCGTAATTTTTAATATATAAATATAAATGAAAAAGGCCGTAAAATCGTAATATAGTAATAATTAGTAATCGTTAAAATTAGTTAAAAGCACTTTTAATAGCGAGGAGGCATAATAATTAGGAATTAATCGTTTATATTCATACTGCTAAAGCTGCCCCCCTTTTGCTTCAAAGAGAGGGGAAGATTCCTTTTATCTACAAAATACCTCTACTTGACTAAGTCCAAGTCTCGGCCCAAGCCAAATCCCTGAAAGGGGACAGTTCTCGTAAAAATTGTAAAATACTATACAAAAGTAAAATAAATTCTCACTCCACCATTTTAACGAAAGTTATAATAAATAATTTAAAATTGAAATTAAAAAATAAAACTTTAAAAAAAAAATAAAAAAAAGCTCGAAGTATAATATATCGTAGAGCGCTGTCACGATCACGTGCCGGGCCCGTGCGCCCTTTAATGCATTCCATTAGCTGGTTTAGTAAAATCGAGCTACGGCTTAAATTACTTTACTTTTTTAAAATTCAATAATTAAACTATTTTAAATTATTACTTCCTAATCGAATCGTGCATAATTTTTTATAGATTTAAATCTTTACTAAAATCGGTATAGTAATTATTATTTTTATTTTACAAATTTAAAATCGAAAAAAGTATTATATTTATTAAAAATCCCGATTATATATTTAATACTCGAGATCTTTCTCGAAAAAAACCTCGAAAATCTTTTAGCCAAAATATATCGATAAACGAAATTCCCAAATAAATTATTATATAAGCATTAACTTTTCGACGAATCGTTAAACTCGAAATTAATAAAATAAAAAAAATCGAAATCGATAATTTTTAATTAAAGTAAAAAAAACGAAAAATTTAAATTTAAATATATTAAATAATAATCGAATCGATATTTTAAATAACTCGACTTTTCCAAAATCCTTTAATATATCGTTAATCGAAGAAAATTAAAAAAAAAAGTTTAAAATTTCTTAAAAAACTTCGAATAAATTATAAAAATAAAAATAAAAATTCTTTCGCTATTTCGAGTATTTCTAATCGAATTTATATATCTCGACCAAATTTTAATATATTATAAAAAAGTAGGAAAACGAACTTCGTATTATAAAAAAATAAAATAATAATTTAAAAAAACGTTTCGAAATAATAGAAAAAATATAATTTAGTATTTATATTTTTAGAATCGGGATGCAAAGTATTTTAGCAACGACGAGCAATTCTCCAAAATTAAAATAACTTTCTTTAAATTTACGAAATCCATTTTCGTTTATTATTTTCTAATATACTTTAGTATTTAGCTTTTCCATATCCCAGGATCGCTCTCGAGTTAAAGTATTTTTAATTTTTACTTCGTTAAAAAACGATGTACGAATTTAAATTATAAAAATAAAAAATTACTTTATTATAAAAAATATAATAAATAACTAAATACAAATCGTTATTATTAAAAATTATATCGCTTTATAAATTAAGAAAAAAGTAATAATATTCCGTTTAAATAACGATTCGATAAAAGTAATTAAGTTTAATAATTAGATTTTATTTAAAAATTAATTATTTGTAAAATACGAATTTTGTGAAAGCTCGATAAAAACGGATTTTAAAATATCGAAATATAAAATATTCGAAAACTAATTAATATAAAACTTTATTAATTATTTCGAATTATATTTATAAAATATATTATAAAAATTCGAAAATAGAGCAATTTAATTTAGCTATTAATTAAAGCTAATAAAATTAATTTTAGAATAAATATATAATATATCGAATAATTATTTATTATAAATTTACTTTAAATTAAAGAAAGCGATTTACTTTACGAAAAAATTTATTCGAATTATTAAAAAACTATTTAATTTACGACTAACATTAGTAATACCATTATTAATAAATAAAAAAATTAAATTCGATACTTTAATAATAAATTCTAATGCTGCCTTTTTTCAAAAACTTTAAAAATCCTTTAGTAATACTTTTGGAAATAAAAGAAAGTAATTACTATATTCGAAGATTTTAGTAAAATAAAAAAAGAAATTTCGATAAAAAAAAACTTATTTTAAATACAAATAAATCGACTATTTCACGAATGTATATTTATAAAAAAACGAATGCTCTCCTCGCTAATAAAGGCAGCGGATTTATCGAGAAACGTTTTTATAATATTATTATTATAAAAAAAATATTCGTAATATTTATTAATTTAACGAAATATTATTTAATTTATATATAACTAATATTACTCTCTCGCCACGTTTTTATAATATAATAAAATATAATTTTTAATTAATAAATTCTCGAAATTCGAACGATTAATAAAATTAAAATTAAATAATTTAGACCTCGAAACTCCCTGTGATATGGCTGGAATGAGTGTTGGAAGCGTCGGTAGGCTAGAATAGCCTGGATCGGTGATTGGCACGAGCTAAACGTTACGATAAATCCTTTTTACGCATTATCGAGCGTTTCGAAGGAATAGCGGGGCCTACAAAGCTCTTATATAAATTCAGGACTCTGCCCTTTGGCAGAAGGGCAGAGATTAGTTATTGTACTAGTCAAATATCATACCTTTGGCTCTTTGACTTATTGCTTTCTATTTCAGCATCTTACACTCCCGAGGTTAAAAATTAATCTTTAATCTATTTAAATCTCGAATTATAATTAAACGATATCTTTAATTTTATTTAAATTAACTCGATATTTTATATAATAAATATTAAAGTAAAAAATAAAAAAAGCAACGACCTCGACGTAATAAATATAATAGATTACGAAATAATCTCGAATTTTATTAATAATAATTTGCTCGAACGAGTAATATATAAAAACAAAAATAAATACTAGCTAATTATAAAAAATGCCTAAAGCAAAACCTTAGCGCCAGCCTCCACATCAGTAATACATTTAATAAAAATAAATTATTTTTAAATAGAAAAAAAAACTAAAATAACTTTTTGCAATATAAATTTAATCGTTATAAATTTAATTATAAAGCGATTATAATTGCAAAAATATAACTCGAATATCGATTAGTAAACTAAATTACTAATAAGAAATATTAAGAAATATAACTTAAGTATACTATACGCTGATTTAATAGTATTTAATTTATTCGAATAAAACGAGAATAATATAAAAATATTAATAAATAATATCGTTAAAAATATTATATATTTTAAAATACTTAATATTCTAAATTCTAACTTTAAAAATATTAAAAAGCCGTTATCGAAGAAAATAGAATTATCGAAAAAATATAGCAAATATACAAAAATCTTTAATAAAAAACTAAAAGAAAAATTATTATTATATCGGCCCGAATTAAACCACGAAATATTACTAAAACTAAAAAGTAAACTATTATTTAGGCCGATTTATAATTTATTCGAGGAAAAACTTCAAATATTAAAAAAATATTTAAATAAAATACTTAATTTAAATTTAATTAAATAATTAAAATTATTTACTATAATATTAATATTTTTCGTATCGAAGAAAAACGATTTACTTTGCTTTTGCATCGATTATCGCGGGCTAAATAATATAATAATTTTTAATAAATATTCGATTTTATTAATTTCCGAAATTCTAAATTATTTAAATAAAGCGCGAATATTTATAAAGTTTAATTTACGAAATACGTATTATTTAATTTAAATCGTGGAGAAATATAAATAAATAATTATATTTCGAATATATTTCGATTTATTCGAATATTTAATAATTTTATTTAATTTAAATAATATTTTCGTAATATTCCAAATTTATATAAATTAATATTTAAAAAAATTCGTAAATATATTCGTTATCGTATATTTTAATAATATTTTTATTTATTTTAAAATTTAAAAGAAATATAATTTCTATATTTATTAAATTCTAAAATAATTGCAAAAATGGAAACTATATATAAAATTAGAAAAATGCGAATTCGATATAAATAAAATCGAATTTCTAAGATTTATTATATTATTTATCGATATCGAAATAAATCGAGTATAAATAATTATTATTTTTTTTTAACTAATATCGATTAAAACTCGGGAAATTTTTTAATTCCTAGGTTTTTATAATTTTTATAAAAAATTTATTAATAAATATAATAAAGTAGCTTTATTTATAATTATATTATTAAAAAAAAAACAAATATTTAAATAAATGAATTTAATAACGAAAGTATTTAAGAAATTAAAAAAACTTTTTATTAAAATATTTATTTTAATATATTTCGCTTTTCTATATAAAATATAAATAAAATACGATATATTAATCGACGCTTTAGTCGATATTTTATTATAAAAATAAAAAAATATTTATTTTCATTTTATCGCTTTTTATTTTTGAAAATTTATATTAATAAAAATTAATTATTTTATATTCGTATAACGAATATCGGTTACCAAAGTATACAAAGGGTTAGGATTGCCAGATTAGGACTAGCGCCTTCCATGCTTTGTCCTGCAAGCTCAAAGGAAGCGATACTAGCTTCCTTTGAGACTCTTGCGCCTATATATTAGACAAGCTCTCTCCACACCCTTTTTTAAAGGTTGTTTTAGTTATTTTTGAATATAATTATATAATTTGCTTTACTCGTTCCTCATATAATAATTAAGACTAACACTTACTCAATCTTTTACAAAAGACTTTAATAAATTTGTTACCTCGCATATACGCTAAAACTCGAAGAATTGTAGTTTTGGAAGAACGTTTGCAATAGTATAAACTCCTTTTTAAGAGCTTGTAGCGTCTAATACCAATTCCCTTACGTGGAACGGTGACGTCTCTTATATTCTCCCCTCCGCGAGAATTTATTCCTTTTTACATAAAACTTCCCTATATTATTTATTTAAATATATAAATTTAAAATCTTTTACATAATTTTATTTCTTATATAGTTTCGATTCACGAATTACTAGCCTTTACGCGCTAAAGATTTATTTATATCGTTTAGTAGTAAATCCTTTTTTTATATTATAAATATATTAATAAAATAGCGAGAAATAATAGCATAAATCTCTTTGCTGGAAATAACTCCCTATCATCCTTCTATACGAATAGTGTAATCGATTAGACTTCCCTTTAAAATATTAAACGCCCTCGGCAATCCGATTTCTATAATATCGACGACGAGGATATGCATTTTACCGCTAAGAATATATAAGAGGCCGCAACTTGGGCTACATTAATAAATAGCGATAAACAACTTTAGCAAAAAGCCCTAAACTTCGTGTGCAAGACTTTTAACGATTACTAATAGTTGGAGAAGTTATTCGATAAAGCCCGAAAGCTTTTTAAGTCCACCAACGTCGCTCTACAAAATAAAAACGTAATAATTCGATATTACGAGAATCGACTTGCCCTATATTCCGATTTTATTCTTTACAAATCTAAACTCCTAAAATCCGAACGTTTACTACATTCTAAATCTTTCATTAAATTAGACAAAGCTAAATACAATAATTAAAAGACTACTATAATAATCAAGCTTAATATCAACGCTAATCATTTCCCTATTAAAAAGATTAAAATAATATATATTAGAAATAAAGTAATTAATTTGGCCGCCAAGCAATTACGGGCTAGATTTTAAATCGACTCTTCTATTGCCTACATTAATATAGAAGAGATTTTTATAAATATAAATAAATATTACGATAATTCGAATAGAATTAAAAACTTATAAAATAAATTTAATAAATTATATTATAAAAGCAATTTCCAAAGCTTTTACATCGAATAAAAACGTATTATAATAGAACTTTTTATAATTAAAGATATTAAATTGCATAAGTTTTATAGAAAGTTTAGTATTAAACTACAAGTTATTTTAATTATAATAATCGATTACTAAATTATAGACGAATTAGCCAAGAAGTGTGCTATTTACTACGATAATATCTAAATCGTTAATTAGCAAAAGAAAGACAAAAATAGAGACGTAAACGAAAGGAGAGATTAGTAATTCGACGACCTTAAACTTCCTTTCCCTCACGACTCCTCGACCTCCTTAGTTTTCAGCTCCCGCGCCTGCCAGGTTCACTACCCTTGCTCCTGCCGGAATCGCGATGCTAAAGCCCTACTTTAAGCCAACTATTAAAATAGAAGTAGAGTACTATAGCTATAGAAAGCCCGATTATAAGTTACCTAATTACCCCCAAAGAAAAGATAAGCCCTTAAAAGTAAATAACGTGGAACATTTGTCCAAGGCTAACATCGATGTCGATAACGACTACGACTTTAATTATAATCGATAATTAAATCGCTATTTCAACTATAAAATCGATTCGAAAAACGAATAACTTTTAAAGAAATCGCTATTAAAAAATTATTCCTTACGTATATTAGCTTAATCTTCAACGCCCTATACAAAAACTTACCCTTTCTTTTAAATTATATAATAATTAGAAATAATAAAATTACTATATAAATTTTAATAAATATAAGCGCCCGCGAAAGAAATTATATTAATTTCGAGATTGCCCAAAAAATATACGAAATGTTAAATATCGATTTCGTCGAGCTAGCTAAGCTTAAGGAAATCGAAAGCTATAGCAAAAACGGAAAAGCGTATATAATTTATATTATATACCCTCGTATACGGATTTAAAATTATATTGCCGATAACGTCTATTTCTATATTATAAATCTTATTTACTAAACTATTATTAGCAAGCAATAAATGCATTACTATAATGTAAAGATTAATTTTATTAACGAATTTATTAAATTTAAATATAAATATTATATTTATATCGAAGCTCGATATAACCTTAAAATAGCGCCGCCAGCTGCTTCGGGAACTACATTTGCTTTAACTTTAATAGCTTCTGCCCCTGCAACTACTTTAGAGAATAAACCTATACCCAAAGTGACCAAGATCTTGCGTAAATCTGCCAGTATAAGTAAGCCTCTCGAACGGATTACTATTTATATAATTAAAGCCGCTCCCATAATCTCTCTAATTAATAAAAGCCGCAACATTTATAAGGAAGGTCTATACTATGCCTTTGCTATTTTTATAAAGGAAATCTACGAAAAAGCCGAAAAAAAAAAGGAAAAGGAAATTGACTCTAAATTAGTAATTTCTATAGAATACTATTATTTTATTAAAGCTTTCTTTAAAAAGGAGGCTAATACTCTGCCTTTATATTGTGAATGTGATTACTATATTAAACTTATCGATAGACAAGTCTTTACTTATGCTAAAAGCTATTGTATATTCTAAAAGAAACTCGAATTAATTAAAAACTATATTAATAAAAACTTATTTAAAGGATTTATTATAGCTAATAAAGCTCCTTAATCATTACTAATCTTATTTATTAAAAAGCCCGATGAAGGACTACGATTCTATATAAATTATCGTCGCTTTAACGTAATTACCAAAAAAGATAAATATTTCTTGCTTTTTATAAACGAGACTTTGGCTTAGTTAAATAGTATCAAAATCTTCACTCGATTAAATATACGGCACGCTTTCAATTATGTACGTATAAACGAGGAAAGCGAAGACTTAATTACTTTCACTACTCGCTATAAATAATTTAAATCAAAAGTACTGCTATTTAGATTTTGCAATAGACCAGCTACCTTTCAAAAGTATATTAACGAGACTCTTTGGGATTGCCTAAGCAAATTCGCTATTGCTTACTTAAATAATATCCTTATTTATAATAAAAACGAATAAGACTATATGGAATATATCCAACACGTTCTACAACTTTTAATTAACGCTAGCTTACAAGCCGATATCAAGAAATGTGAGTTTCACATTACTTGTACTAAGTTCTTAAGACTTATAGTTAGTACCATTGGAGTTGAGATAGACTTTGCCAAAGTACAAACTATTAAGAACTGGCCTACCTCGAATACCGCCATCGAAATAGCTTTATTCACGGGATTTTATAACTTCTACCGCAGATTTATCACCGACTACTCGCGAATCCTAGCCCTTTTGACTACTCTATAGAAGAAGGATACGCTATTCATATGGAGTAATAAATGCCAAGCTGCCTTCCAACTTATAAAGAATATCGTCAGCACCAAGCCAATATTATCGCACTTCGATAGAGACAAGGCTTGTTATTTAAAAACTAACGCCTTTAATTACATGTTTTTTAGAGTACTTTCTCAATTCGTTAACTCCGACGGCCTGCTTTACCCGATAGCCTACTTCTTTAAAAAAAATGGTCCCCGCTAAATGCAACTACGAGATTTACGATAAAGAACTTTTAGCTATCGTACGTTCCTTGGAAGAATGGCGCTTTAAATTAAAAGGAATTAGATTCTCTATTCAAATCCTTACCGATTATAAAAATTTGGAGTACTTTACCACTATCAAAAAACTTACTCGTTAATAAGCTAAATAGGCTGAATTTTTATTGCAATTCCACTTTGAGATTTAATATCGTCCTAGCAAGCTAAATAGCAAGGCCGATGCTTTGACAAAGAGGATAGGCGATTTTCCTTAAGATAATATAGACGAATGCCAAAAGTATATAAATTAAATCTTATTTTCATTACATCGACTTTCTTCTGCCGTACAAGAGGACCTCGCTCTAGAGACCTTTTTAAAAGCTATATTAACGCACTAATTACTTAATATTAAGCTGGACGTAATAAAAGAGATTCATTAAACGTAAGAAATAAATAAGTTTTATTTAAATACTTTAAAAAAACTGGAAAAAAAGGAACGAATTAGCCTCAACGTTTTTTTACTACATTATAATATCGACAATTATAGACTTTTTCGATTTAGAGGCAAAGCTTAGGTACTAAATAACCTTCGAATTAATTTAATTAAAAGAGTTTATAGCTAACTTTTAGTCGGGCACCTCGAAGTTGCCAAAACCTTGACTTACTTGAAACGCTATTACTATTGGCCTCGTATAAATAAGATAGTTATTTAATTTATATAAAACTATTACGATTGCCGATGTAGTAAAGCTTTAAAGGATATATACAATGGACTCCTCAATCCTTTGCTAATATTTTTATAGCTTTAGCAAAATATCTCAATAGACTTCGTTATAGAACTACCGCTTTGTAAAAGCTATAACGCTATTTTTGTAATTATATACCGATTATCCAAAAAACGTTACTTTATTTTTTATTTTTTAAAAAAGAACGGAATTTTTGCCGAGGAGATAATTTACTTATTTATAAAATACGTATAAAAATATTATAGATTATTCGACTTTGCTATCTTCGATCGAGGAGTATAGTTTATAGTGGAAGTATGGAAATATTTGTGCCGAATACTTAAAATTACGGCACGACTTTCTACTACTTTCTACCCGTAGTCGGATAGATAAACTAAGATTGCTAATAGTGAAATGGAACGCTACCTTAAAACGTACGTTAATTACTAATAAGACGACTAGGTCCCTTGGCTCTTTATAGCCGAATTCGCTATTAACGATCACGTTTCGGATACTACTTAAGTAAGCCTATTTTTTGCTAATAAAGGCTACTACCCCCGAATAGACTTCGACTTTAAATTGGAAACCAAAGCTTCCCGTATAACTAAGAAGAAGTACGATCGAGAAACGGCTATTGCTTTCGCCTAAAAAATAAAGAAGCTTTAGATTCTGCTATAAAAGGAGATTTCCTTGGCTTAAATTAGAATAGAAGGATTTGCAAATTAGCGCCGAAAGCCGGCCCCGAATTACTAAATCGAAGATAAAATATAAATATTTATAAAAAATATTCGTACGAAACGAAATTATCGAAAATTAAATAATAAGTAAATCGGGCCTTACTCTATTCTACGAAAGATTAGTTACATCTCTTATAAAATCGATATACTAAATACTAGAATTTATAATGTATTTTATTCGAGCCTACTATGCCTCGATCCTAATAATCCTTTATTTAAATAAATCCCCGATTTTATAAAACTTGAAATTATCGACGGCGAGGAAAAGTACGAAGTTACCAAAATATTAAACGCTCGCCTCTATTATAGCAAATTGCAATATTAAGCTAAATAAAAGGGTTGGCCCTTAGATAATATATAGTACGGCACGGAAGCCTTTGAGAATGTAAAGGATTTATTGCAAGGATTCCATTTAGCTTATCCACGACTCCTTGGCCTTAAAGACGAACGAGAATAGAAACGGAAGATAAAAAAGCTTAAGAAATTATTAAAATAAGCTTTAATTATAATTGGGAAAAATTTTAATTTGAAAAAGCGTTGTTTTTACTACATTGTTTTTATTATTTTTAATGCCTTAGAAATTAGGCTAATTTTCGGGTTTCTCGAAAATTAGCTTTATATTTCAAGCCGCAACTTTTTCAAGTCGCAATTTAGGTCAAGTGACTTAGGATTTCAAGGGGGAGGGTACTGTGACGAATATCGATCATTAAGGCATACAAAGGGTTAGGATTGCCAGATTAGGACTAGCGCCTTCCATGCTTTGTCCTGCAGGCTCAAAGGAAGCGATACTAGCTCCCTTTGAGGCTT
>QYAJ01000266.1:0-32442 GCA_003988865.1 Phialocephala sp. D728 | reverse complement strand
CCCCTCTCCCCTCTCCCCTCTCCTCTCTTTCCCCTTCCCACCCCCCGTGTGCCATCGCCCGCCGATGAAGCATCGCCGCTTTCGTGTTCCTGGCCTCGGTTTGTCAGGCAAACGCTGATCCGGCTGGACGACTAATCCGTTTCGGGCCACGCTGCCATCGTCACGCAACGATCGACCATCTTTGCACCCAGGAGCGGCCTGTGGCGGGCGCGCAAAAGGGAAGCTTCGAAGAGCGCCAAGAGTCATTAAGCTGTTTCGTGAGGCAAAGCCGGCCTCCGCTGGCCTGGCCTGGGCAGTTGGGAGAGCTAATCACGCCGCCTTTGTCACGACGGGGGCCGCGCCCATCATCGGTGCGCCCTCAGAAGAGCGTCTGACAGCTTTCAGCGCCATCCCTGCGAGAGAAGAATCCACTCCTTCGGTGCTAGCCCGCAAACGGCGTAGGCGGTGGGCCGCCAGACGTCATTGGCCGAGCGGCGCGCCGATTATATAGCAGATTATAGCAGATTATAGCAGATTGCAACAGATTGCAGCAGATTCCATCGCTCGGCCCCCGTGATTCGCCCCCTTTCGCGTTTCCCAGCTTCTAGCGTGGCTGGGCTTCAGGTTCTAGCGCGCCCCGCAGTCTGCGCCGCTTTTCTGCTGGCCTTCGGTGGTTGTTCTGCGTGGCCGCGAGGGCTTCTAGTGCCTTCCTCGTGCCGCCCTAGCGACCCCGCCTATGCCCGTCTGGGACTAGGGGGCCACCGGCGTAGTATTTCAGTTTCCCGTCTCAGATTTCCTGGCGTCGCATTCGTCGATGCCGCTGCTCGCCAAGGCGTGCAGAAACTCGCCATCACCGGCCTTCCACCAGCGAGCAAGCATCTGCTGTCCACAGTCGACCGTCCAGCACCAGCACCCAGCACCCAGTATCCAGCATCCAGCATCCAGCGTCCAGCATCCCATCCGCTCCCCAGGGCCAGGCCAGAACCCAGCCCATACCACAACCACATACCACATACCACATACCACCTACTTACCACATCCCACATCCCACATACCCCCTCCCAACATCCCAACATCAGCATCGAACATCCTCGCCGCCGCCGTGTCTCTTCTCGTTGCTTCTTCTTAGTTTCTGCTCGAACTCCTCGTACTCCACCAGCCACTCCCAGACGCCAGACGGCCAGACGCCTGTCTCGTCATTACTGCGCGGACCAGGAGCCCTAGGACCCAGAGCCCATCATCCGCTGCGACTAGCTACGGCCAGCACCAGCACCAACCAGCCTAGGGAGGCAACTATAGCAGCCATAGCCAGTAGCCCGCCGGACAGGACCAGGACGTGTGGACAGCGGGTCATGGTATGGGCGCCACGCCAGGTCGTTGCTTGAACGCTGTGCTCCATCATTCTTCCATCATGCCAATCGTCAGATCCACTCGCGACTCCTCATCTGCACCTGCACCTGCACCTACTCGACGACTGCTGCTCCTGCTGCTCCTGCTCTGATCTCGACCTAATTCCATCATCGCCAACAACTGACGGCAACTTCCATTGTGGCTGCCACACCTTGCTGTCTTGTCCGTTGAAACTTCCTTTGTTCTCGAAAAAAAAAGGAACGCTCCAAAAGCCACTCACGAGACGACGGCCATCGACGACGAGACTTACCAACACACTCTATTACGCTCGACTGACACGACTCACACTCTGAGAGCCGGCTCCACGACCAGAGCCTCTCCGTCAACATTGACCTCAAGTCACCTGTCATCCACGCTTTAAGCTTTGCACCAAAACTGCACTGCCTTCCCACCACCTTCACTTCCTGACCAATTCAACCCACCTCACAACCACATACCTCACTCTCCACCTTGTGTGTTAGTAATTGTATACGCCGAACAATCCAGCCTTCTTGGATCTCCTCTCCTTCGAACTAATTCTTCTTTCCTTTCCTCGAGATACCCGAAGATCTGTTACCAGACTTCAATCCGTCCTTGACAGCCTCTTGTTTCGACAAAAAGAATCTCAACCTTCACAGGAAGGTCGCACCAGATACCCCGACTTCGCTCCTTTTCAAGACACAGCAGGCCTTGCCGAGTCACTCAGCCATTCGCCACTGCGACCTTCCTTTCCTCTGGTCCACGTTCCTGTGCTTTGGGTGCACCAGTTCCAGGAGCATTTCAACCGATATTACTTTCTGTCACCACCCGTTTGTGCTCTACCACCAATTACTGCCATTGGAACCTTACCTGGGACGAGTCGGAATCGAACGGGTACTTGCAGACCACGACCTTACGACCTTCTTTGATTTTACACGCGTCGATAGCCTTGGAAACCATAGTTGCAAGTCAAAGGAAGGGGCTTGGGTTTCGACGTCGTCCGAGTATAAGCAGTTAGGCCGTCGACAAATGATTTCGACACGGTAGCAATCACTTTCTTCTTCTTTTCGACCGATCTACATACAAAAGTTCGCGTGGAACGGGTCGGGAATACCATCTGGAGCCGTTTGCACTCGTCCCTTGAAGGCGGAAGGAACGGAGGGAACGATTCCTTCCGTGCCCATGAAATATCTTCGAAGCGCAATGCGAAGGTCGAAACACCGCAAACCACCTTCACTTCACCTCAAAACAATATCGAGAGAAACATCACCGCGTTGCTCGTCCGTCCTATCGGACTGGGACGCGGACGACGAAGGATTCATGTCGTCTGGGGATTTCGCGCCCTCGAGGCCATTGAGTTTGACGATACCGTCAGGCCCATACTGTCCCCGACGGCCAACATTAAAGGAGGTTCTCAACAATGTCGCACCACCGCCATGGACACTCACTGCCTTCATGGCATATCTTTCACAAAACCATTGCCTGGAGACCTTGGAATTCACCATGGATGCCCAAAGATACACCAAGCATTATCAGGAACTCGTCAGCCATGACCCCCATACCCCATTATCTCCCAACTCCCCAGAGTGCGACTACGTGCGAATGTTATGGCAAAAGTTATTAGATGCCTATATTGCGCCAAATGGACCCAGAGAAGTCAATCTTCCATCTAATGTGCGCAACAACCTCATGTCCTTGCCATTCACATATTCTCCACCAGACTCTGCAGAACTAGAACCAGCTGTCAAAATCATATATGAGCTCATGGAGGAATCTGTACTTGTACCATTTCTCAATTCCTTCACGCCGTCACGTGGTCAAGAATTTTCATCAAGTCCTTGGACGTCGAATGAGTCTATGACTGATGCATACATGGCTGCTTCATTGGATGAGCGGTCACTATCGCCTGCGAGAACTCGAGCTCGAGATGGCAGTCCGCCTGCCGGTGAACTCGGAACCGACATCATTTCTCAGTCTTACAGCGGACCATCGCCACGGCTATCTCACTCGTCTCATCTGACCGCTGCCTTGAGTCGGGGAGCAGCACGCCTCTCGACACACCTTTCCGGATCTTCTGGAATGTCGGCCGAAGCTCCTGAGAGCTTGACGGACGACAGCACCGACTCTCCATCTCCGTCAGGATCTGCCTTGGAGCCAATGACGCCACCGAACACACCACCAACATCTCACACAGAATACGTTGATGTCTCTCCCGGTACTAGCCCACATACTGGTCGCGGTGAAGGCAGCAGTTGGAAGAAGATGGGTGCCAAGCTCGGTTGGAAGAAGAGCCGATCAGGTCACGGTTCAGGCTCCAGTACCAGTAGTTCTCGTTACCCTATAGGTCGAGAGACGAGTGATGAAAATGGTGGACATGGCTTATGAGGGCGACAGGTCACGTCGTCACCGAATGATTTCTTTTCTATAATCCCACCTCCAGTAATCGCTCCTATGGAACATCCTGTCGCTGGAGTTTCATCATACCGAGACGCTCGCAAAATGACAACAGCATTGGTGCACGGTGGAACCAGCTTGAGGCTTAGTGAAGGTAGTGAATCACCAGTATTCGAAGCCCATCCTGGTTCCCCAGTTGATATAACTGGTCCCCGCCCGTCTCTGACAGCATCAATGGCAGTGCAGCGTCTCTATCATGGGACCGATGAGGAAATCTCGAAATTCGAGAAGAAAAATATGGGGAAAAGAGAAGAGGCGATCAAGAGGGATGGCGTGGCCGCAAAAGGGATATACTGCATACCAAGCAGGCATGATGAGAGAGACATACTGAAATTTTCGAAGAGGAGAGTACAAGGACTGCAGCCCTTCTTTATTCCTGCAAAGGTTCCAGAACAAGAGGAGGTTACCACTGTTCACGTACCGATTTCCACTGAAGATAAAATGGCCCTTGATACTTCTTTGGAGTCAACTGCGATGGATTTCCATTTCGAAGAGGACAATGGGACTTGGATATCGGCACAACCGATCGCCCACGAATCGAGAACAAGTCTTGCAACAACTACGACCGCAGCAAGCACTCTAATTGACGATCGGATGAGCAATGCAGCATTGACTTTGGACACCAGCGTAGCCAGTTCCGCGGCTAGCATGATGTCTTCCGTTGGCAGCATCCAATCGGCCTCAACAACGACCAGTTCTGATGTCTATGGTTGGGAAGAAGAGTTGGAACGCAAAACTAGCCTCGAAAGCCACGCGGCGTGGGAACGTGAACTCGCCCACAGACTTCCCAGCGGAGGCAGAACGATGGGTCCACGACTTCGAAATATTCACGAACTTCAGTATAAGCGCGCAGATGGCAAGCGGAAGAGCTTGCTCTATAGAGTCCTAAACCTTTCCGGTTCGCGAGAACGACGCGGTTCAGCTGACGACGTGAACGTTGATATGTCCAACGCGGTCGTCACCTCTGCGAACGAAATTCCTTCTACTACTGCTTGAAATTGAGCGATTTAGCATTGTGTCGGCGTTGGAATTGAAACTTTTTCTCAAGAGGCATAGGGTTCGGGTCAAGGTCACGGCCCGTGGTCAACACCAGACCAACAATATTCACTTTCATTTGAGGAATTTGCATACTACGTCTCGGGACGCATGTGTGTACGACTATGTCTTTATCATCGTTATGAGGAACGGGAACGAGGATGGGATTCTTGATTCACATGCATGCATCACTGTCATCCAAAAAACGGACAAAATGGGGCGGCTAATCTGATATTTTTTGTGCTTGTTTGGCGCTTGGGCGGCATTAATCGATACTCAATCGCACATTTGACGGCGTTGGAACTGGGCTGATGGCTTGTAGGCTGTGGGTGCATTGCATGTGTGGCTGTTTATAGGATCAGAGCAAGCATGGCTGGATATTCGGGTAGGATATATGAGAATATAATACCTAGTACCTATTCAAACTTCTGTCCTCACCATGATGTGATTATGTTTGTGATTGCGGATCAAGTCAATCATCTCAAGCTCGTACCCTCTGTATCATTTCAGATTTTCACTTCCGGTCGTGGAAAGGAAACAGTCATATCTTGGTAGAATTTACTACCCGTAGGCAGAATTGCAAGTTGATATTTCTTCCTAACCTTTGTATCATCCATGCTCATACCTCTATATGCCTGGGCCCCTTGATGCTACCAAAGCGCCGCGCTATGCAAGTAAGTATCCTACAGTCCTTCCCTGTTTTTGGCCCCTTCCCAAATTCATGAGTGTATTTATGTATGTAACTAACCAAGATACAGAACCTACCACACCGATCATCGACTCTCTCCCCAGCCTTTCTTTTCATGGCTGACATCAAGAGCTCATCTCGGTCGCTACAGACACTACATTGCCATTCCCAGGGATAGCGATGTGTCCTCAATTGCCCACGCTTTCACAATGCCATCATCTCCCGTCGTAACAATCATCTCCTCATCAGCACTTCTCCTCCCAGGATCAAATCGCTGACACCACACCGCATGATTGATTTCCCAGGGACCGTGACCTCCTTCCAGAACTCCTATCACCACCCATTCCGTCTCAATCGCTCCACCGACGGCGGTTCGGCCTTTGGTCCGCTCTTCGTAGACGGCGATCTTGCTGTCTCCGCCTGTGGAGACGACTCGGCCGCTCTTCTGACTCCAGCTTACGGAGTAGATTGGTAGGTCGTGAACTTTGGGCAATGTAGCTGTGCATTCCCACGTCTCGTTCGCCGGAAGTGGTCTCATAGTCGAAGGGATGCCGGAATTAAAATACGATGGCTTATTCGGTGGAGGGGGTGATGGAGCCTTGGACCAGACTCGAATCGTGCAGTCTGCTGAAGCGGAGATGAGTCTTGGTATCCGCGGAGCATGATCATCTTTCATCTCTGGTTCGGGTTCGGGGTTGAATCTATTCTGGCTGATTTCTGGCTCCCATTCTAGTTTCCAGACTGTGCCTTCGTGGCCTTCTAATACGGAGATGCAGCTCCATTCTCCCTCGTCGTCTCCTTTCCAGAATCGGATCGTGTCATCGTAACTCCCACTCGCGAGCACCTCTCCATTCCCATCATCCTTCCTCCATGAAACACACTTTACGTCTGCCGTGTGTTCCTGCAGCACCGCAATCGTCTCAAAGTCATCATCGCCCTCGTCGCCTATCTCTTCCCAGATCCAAATACTCTTATCCCGCGAACAGCTCGCGAGCCACTGTCCCGACGGCGAGTACGCCACATCCTTAACCTCGGAATCGTGTCCTTCAAGCACAATTTCAAACGCCCAATCCTCCCCATCGTCATCGTCGTCTCCATCTTCGGTCACATTCGCACGCACTAACCGCGGCGCAGGTTTCTTCTTCCCATCACTCCCAATCTCAACCTCCAACTCCCCTTCCTCCTCAACATTATTCTCCAAATGCACCTCCCCCTCTCCCTCTAAGTCCAAATCTCCATCCCTGCCCGCAAACCCCTGCTCCTTCCGCCTCCAAATCGCCATCGTAGAATCAAAACTCCCAGTCGCAACCGTCAACGTCCCACTCCCCTTCTCCCTCTGCGTAACCGGTTTCCACGCCACCGCTCGCACGGAACGATTATGCCCTCCCTCCATCTTAGAATGTAAGGTGAAGTTCTTGAGCGAGTATACGCGCACGCTCTTCTCAGACGTCGCGGTCGCGAGGAGGGGTACGCCGTTCGGGTTTGGAACCGAGACCCAGGCGCGGGCTAGGGCTTGGGGTTTGAATTCTGCGAGAGGGAGAATTTGTATTTGGGGAGGGGTAGGAGAGGCCATTGTTGCGGTTGTTGAGGTTGTTCATGCGTTGGTTTGAGGGTTTGGAACGAAGGTTGGGAGGAGCGGAGCGGGACCGGAAATGTTCGAATTTGGATTTCAATGGCGATGGTGGGGCAGATTTGTTTTTGGTGGTCGTGATTTTTTATCGCTGCGATAAGAGGTCAGCCAGTGTGCACGGATCTGGTGGATCATAGACTGGGACGCTAAAAAAAGAAGATTAGAGGCGTTCTGATTGGACCGTTAGTTGGAGCTCTCCCCTATCCTTCTTGAGTGAAGCTCCCGTCTTTCTTGACTGCTTTCAGTCTGAACAACCACAATCGTGAAAGTTGGGAACCGCTTCATTATGACGCCGCACAATAGGAATATTTCAATGGCTCCCCGATGGAAAAGGACAAGTGTACCCTATCCGTCCAGGTTACAATTTTCGTTTCGTCTTTGCAATTTTACTAGCATTTGCATTTCTATACAGTGCCCTTCTCTAACACTTCCTTCCTCACATTCAAAATCACCAAAAGTCTTTGCGACGAGTAGAGAGCTTTACAATGCTTTCTTGATCATACCTTGCACTTCGGACCTAAATCATCCCATATTTCCAAATCTTGAATATTGAAAAAATGCCCCTTTCATTCTCGTTCTCGGGGACACCCCAGAACTCAATATCTGGACGACCACAGAGTTCAGGACAAGGAGAACAGACAAATCGAAGAGAAGGAGTCCAGAATCCAAGCACACGACGACAAACTCTGTTTGCCCGTGAAGAACAAATCTTAGACATACGGCAAGACGTTCTTGCAGCGCAACTAAGAGACGAATCTACTCTGTACTTGAGACAAATAACAGAAGCAGACGCTTTTGAGTCGATGACAGTGAGGCTAGAAGCAGAGAGGCGATGGCAGTCAATATCTGATGCGATACGAGAACAGCAGGCACAAATTGCTGCTCATCGAGAATATTTAGAGAATTCACGTCGACGAGAGGAGTTAGCCGTTAATGCCTCAAGTCAAAGATCTTCTAGGAGCCTAGCTGCCGAACAACCACGCATGTCGAGAGCCGAGACAACAGCTTCGCAAGAGTTGAGGGAAGATCTGGCCTTTCGGAGACGGATATCTGAACGCAGGAGAATGGAGGCTAGAACTCGACGACTGTTGCACCTCTCACGCCGCCAACAAGAAGAGAGAGTACGGAGAGATCAAGAAGCTTCAACTACACATCCAGGAACCCTGAATGGCCGCGACTCTGAAGATCGAGCACTCGGTTTAGTAGAACAGTTAGGAGGAGACTTGAGACAACTCTTGGATGATATAGAGTTGAGTGAACGTCTAGCCCGCCAAAGAGCGATGCGTGAACGCATTGAAGCTAGCCGTCAGTTGCAGATAGACAATTTACGCCGACACAACGAGAGACTACGGAGAGTTCTACAAGAGGCAGTTCAGAACCCAACTAGATTTCAAGAAACCCAAGACTTTCGTGGTCTTAGGGGGCAAGCACAAGCTACATTTGAGTCTGGAGCACGACCTCTTCCAGAATCATGGCGTTCACGCAGCCAAAATTCTCATCGTCCACTGCCATCGCCACAGCTGCCACCTTTTCGACCAGATCTTCCACAGGGTCTTCAACAAAGACTCTCCTATTTCGAACGATCAAACCAGGTTCCCGATTCAGAGACTTTACAACAGCTTCTGAGCCACCTTAACGACCTCCAGAACCACAACAGAGCTCTTGACTCAACTCCCTATCCTACGGGCCTTCAAGAAGTTTTCTCCAATATCCAAACACACTCTCCGTTTCCCAGAAACGCAACTCTACGACAGCTTTCGGAATGGCTCCACGATCTGCGACGATACTACTCAACTCTTGATAGAGATCCCTTAACTAGACTGGCACCATCAGTACCATTGCCAGCACGACGACGACCAAGCTTTCCAAGTCTCCCTTCTCCCTGGATGACCACGCTAGATCCGCGAGAAGACCAAGATAGAACGCAAGAATATAATCACCCACAATCCGAAATAAATAGACCATCTCCCACATCTCCGGATCGAGATAGATTGGCCCCGGAAGACACTGAGGCACAACCCGAACTACCTACGCACTGGCCCCCGTCTCCGACCATTCTATCAGCCAGTCCGCCCCTACACGACGACTCCCCCGGCGCTACACTCTACCCTCCCAGTGCCGCATCCCCGAGAACCCGCCCCCATTTTCTCTTCTACCCACCCAGAATCCCATCATCACGAGCAGCAGACCAGGAAAGAAACCCCGCTCCTCCTTCCCCTTCCCCTAACTCCGAAGCCTCATACACAACCCCAACCCCAACCATACGTCCAGAAGAGCAACCTCCCTTTTCCCCTCCCTCCCTCTCTCCCCGCCGCGTCGAGCTCCTAGCCCGCTACCACGAGCTCGTCCCACCGTACTCAGGCCAACTGTTCCGCTACGCCCTCACCTTCTACGACGCCCGCTTGGTCAGCCGCCTCTTTCCACACACCGACGTCCTGCGTCCCATCGGGGCACATTTCCAAACGCCGAGTCTGGCTCGCCACGCAGAAGGAGTCAGACTCCTCGAGTCGTTCATCCGCGCTTGGGCGTCGCCGGATCCTTTTGCTACCCGGGCCAACACTGAGCTGGGAATCGTCTCTTTGTTTGATGAGTTTAGGGATATCTTGATCCAACCAGAGATGCGTGCGGAGAGGGAGGTATGGATGGGTCTTTTGGATTTGCATATGAGTGCAAGTGATCGGAGTTAATGCACCCGGAACTGGCTCTGTAGTTCGAGATATGATGAGGTTGGCGAGAGATACTTTTGCAAGAAGAGCGGCACAGTATGGTGGTTCATAAATGCCAGACCTTTGGTTTAAATGCTTAGAATAGTAATAACTCTTGCTTTGTGGGCAGTGTCAGTAGTAGCTCGATGCCAATAGTATCTTCGGAGCGTGATATACAGTATAGTGTCGATTGGGGAGAAGCACTTATATGCTTGATGGCTATGTCTTCATTTACCGAGATATCACAATCCAACAGCCAGTCTGAGCTATGTACACCCTTATCCTCCCGTCAAACACCAAGAACCAACTCATTATCCCAGCCATCCGTCATTATTAATGGGTATCAAGTCCGAACACTCCCTTATCTTAGTCATCACATCTGTCTCGTCGTAACAGTCGTCATAAATAGCACATCAACGAAAGTCGCCGTCTCATCTTCTTCTTTACCAATCTTACTGATGATGCCGGTTTTCGGATTTTGACCGAACTCTTTCATCTCGATCGATGGATCCATCTTCTTTGAAGGACTGTGAGATCTACTTTCCAGAGTTCCTGGACTGCCTAATCTTCCAACATCGACGCTAACTTCCTGACTGACCATGATGCCACCTCGCGCATGACTCTCCGGTGCAGCCATGTCCACCAGATTCTTCTCTGATGAATTGTCTCCTGATACTTTTAAGTGAGATCGCGAAGTCTTGTCCCAAAACCTAATTTTCGAAGGGCCTCGACCGTGTTGGTGCGATTGACGCATAGAGTTGCCGAACATGTCGATATAATCACCCACCATGGCATCATGCCGGCTTTTCCGCGTTGAAGCAGCTGTCAACTTTGGAAACAAAGAAGCTGTGGAACCTCTCTCCGCGGAGCTAGTTTGGCGGCTGAGGTCCAGCAGAGGTGAAAATTCTCGATAGGTCTTTCTAGCAAACGCCGCGTGATCCGGTGAGTTCTTGTACACGTGTTGCTGCATCTTGAAGAAGTTTAGCGGAACGAATGCAAGTTTCTTGCCTGGGGCACGGCTGTGGATGGACACAATGAATCGAAATGTGATGAGCATCGCTACACCCGGAGGTGAACCCTCACTATGCCCACGACATGGAGCCTCGACGGGTCTGGCAATAAGCACAGCGTCGTTAAAGAAAGGATCTTCGATTTCGTCTTTGAGGGCTTCAAGAGACATCAAGAGATGCTTTGCAAACTGTTGTTCCTTTGGTGAGGGATTGTTTGGTTTGGACGCCTTGAACAACAGTTTGATAATCGCTGCGACAGACATCGAATCCATCTTCTTAAGATAATCGCACTGCCAATCTTCCAAGGATTCAATGGGGACCTGCATAGTTGGCAGCTGATTTTTCGCATCCTTCCGTGCAAGTACATCAAAACCATGGCGACCAGCTCCAAGAGACGCCCGGATAGCGAAGCACGCCAGATGGACACCCGGATCAAGCATGTGCGGTTCAGTTGCATAGTCGCGCATGATCTCAAGGCGACGGGCCAGAGTGTCTGGGCCGGTTTGGAGACTATGGGCAAGAATCGGGACAACAAATACGGGATTGGCAAAGCGAAAGCCTGCAGCTTGGAGGCGTTCTGCCTCTCGTCTCCCAACTCGATTGACAAGGAAAAGAAGTTGGCCCCTACCTAGAGATGGTGCACCACCTCCGTTACGTTCGATATCTTGTAGAGAACTGGCCATCGTGACTTCGCTGCGCTTAGCTTTTGTTGACTTCTTTTCGCTCCGGGGATTTCCAGTGGCGACAATTTCATCGTAGAGGACACCAACCTTATCAAGTGGCTGATTTAAATCGGCCGCCAGATCTGCTGCTGCAACACAGAACAGCTCCCGGAAGACAAGCGAGTAGTCCTCGATAGGGACGCCTTCGTCGTTGAGGAGAGTACCATCCATCCTTGAGCCTAGACGACCTTTGATTCCGGTTTGGTACACATGGCCTCGCATTCCCGGAAGTAAAGTTGAAACGCCGCTCCAGTTGCGGGTTGTCCTAAAAATCCAGTGGAAGACGGGATGTGAAGTACTGAAGACATCGTCAAGAGACTACTATGTCAGCCATATATAACAGTATTTGAGAGATAGACCAACCCGTTCGAGCCATGAATTTGTGATTTTGCGTGTGGGAAGCATGCCTTCTGGTGTTACCAAAAGCTTTCCATCATGGTCAAACACTGCTGCAGCCAAGACGACTTGCTGCGCCCTCTTCGCAGATCTTGCAATACGTCTTTGGGCTAGTAGGGTGAATAGCAGAAGCGTGAGACACCCGGTGACCGACTATACTCGTTAGAACATCATAGCTTCCAATGGAGGTGTCACTACGTACCAGGACAATCACGACAATGACTGTAGATGTACCTGAGAACGAATTTACTAACGCAGGATCGATGACCTTCAACCGATACGCTGTTCCGACGGTAGCAAGCCAATGCATACCAGAGACAGCGCAGGAAAGCACATTGGCACTGATGAGTCGCTTCCACCAAGATGTGTTCCACGAAGATCTAAAGAGGAAGAAGAGTCCAAGCGCTCCCGCACTTGCTACGACAGCAATGGCAGCTGCTCCGACAACGTACGCAATGGTGTACACACAGTCATAGTTTGATATGCCGGCCTGGCCGAGATAGTGCATCCCACATATTCCAAAGCCTGCAAGGGTGCTGCCAAGTACAACTCTGACGATGCTGATACTTTCGTTCGATCCAACGGCCCAAAAGGCCAAGAAAAGAACTATGACAGGTATGAAGAAAGACAAGGCAGTGAATCCGGAACTGTATGCGATCTGTAGCTGGCTTTGACCACCTTCAAGAACGATGGCGCGATTTCCAATGAAGTGCATACTCCATATTGCTATACCGCCCATAGATATCGAAGCAGCTGCGAGGAGGAGCCTGGAATTCTGTCAGTGTATAACTAATTAGTAGACAGAAGCCATAATACCAGTTGTAAGCACCTCTCATCGAGGTTCTCCGATTGATAATTTCCAACGTCGTCCATGCTCCCACAAAGCTGATGAAGTATGATAGAACAACATATCCAGCTTTGAAACTCCTGGATACAATATGCCCCTTTAGGCCTTGGAGGTTGTCCATCACAGAAGAAACTGGAAACGTTTGAAGATGTGCCTCTGGCTGAAGCCGTGGTAAGAATCTGGGAAACTAGATCTATATGAGATCTATCGTCTTCGGGTTTGCAGCAGCTCAGCCGCCAACCTCGGATGTCTAACCACTCTGGACACAAATGAACTAAGGGTATCTGTGGAGGCTTGACAGTCGGTGGGTCAAAGACGTGTGCTCTAGATGGCAATTGGAGAACAGGTTCTAGGTGGATGTCCGTCTGCATTGACACCAGTCTAGGTTGTTTCGAGAGGCACAGCTCGACGTAAGGTCCCAGTAGTCTGTAAGCTTGGTCAGGGGAGGCTCGCCAGTCGACAATGAGGTCCGTGAGCGAGCAGGTCGAGACGAGGTACTGGGGGCGATCGTAGATCCTCGAGCTCGGATACTTAGTAGGAGAGAGACGGCCCCCAGTGTGGCTTGCAGTGGAGTCAACGGTGGAGGGATTACGGGTCCGCTAGATTTAGCAGGACCCGAATGCAGGGTCGGCCAGTTGGTTTCGTTTCCTGGTGTCAATGCCCATGTAGACCTGCGGTGCTAGACGCAATAGCGTTGAGCTGTCGGAACTGGGCTGCACCTTGGACAGTCTCGAGGAACGGAGAGAAGAGACTTGGCAAGAAGAAGAGCACACTCCTCTTGGGCGACGTGCTGAGAGTCGAGACGGATGCTGGAGAAAGGAGATTCATCTTAGGATAAGGATACGGATAAGGATGTTGGACAGGGAGAGAAGTGCTCACCGCCAGCTCTTTCCGCGTCAAGAGAGGGTAGAGAGACTGCAAGACGATGACGAGCTCGCGTCGCGTCGACCCAAGTCCAGCCCAGCTTTCTACTGTAGGACCGAGGCCGTCAACCATCAACCATCAACTAAGAACCAAGAACTAAGAACTAAGAACTAATAACCAGAGGGAGATTGCTGATGAAAACCCTCCCTCGACTAAGTGTTCCAATGTTTCCCGCGCCCGCTCAACCTTCTGCATGGCGTTGGCAGCGACAGCTATTGATGATCCGGGATGAGAACAACAGGGACTGCCTGCGCCGTACAGTACGAAGCATCGGCCACCTTGCTCGAGCGGGTACGCGCAACATGGTGACAGGTAGCCAGACGCACTGTCTGTTCCTGTGGCAGCGGGTGCGAACGACATTGCCGGGACAGGAGGGTTGGACCACCACTGCCAATCTCGATGTGGCGTCTTCAGCTTCTCGTGATGGTCTGTGGACGACGGTTTTGCTATCGATAGCGCACAGGCTGGCTCGGCTGCTCGGCTGCTCACGACGACATCGCTGTGCCGCCCCCAACCGGAGCAGAATTTCCCAGCCGCTGTCAACACGGGAAGTGTGCTGGGGAGGCACCAGGAGGCACGGAGTAATCTTGGATCTGGGTTTATGCTGTCATGCCGCCATGTGCAGTGGGAGGTGACTGGTCAGTGGGAGCATCCCTGTGATGGGGAAGAGATCCGATTGCCGAGGACGATTGTCGTCCAGATCTGGCCCGCATCCCTGAGAGGGGGAGGCAGCCGCAGCCTCCGTGCGAATCAGCGAGATGGGGGCTGCATGAGTACGAAGTACTACACAGTACTGGATCGATCTGGTGAGGAACGACGAGAGCGGTCGACCCGTGCGCATTGACTGCAATCTTGTCCCTTCGGTCTGGAATCACTTGGGTGCCTGCCCTTGGGTGCCCTTGGCATCAGGGCGAGCAGGGCCATCGCGATAACAGACGAGGTTCCGGGGTATAGGGATGCCCCGCCTACGGCCATCGAAGAGCACAAGACGGGAGTTCGAGGGGTGAAGGACTTCGAAGTAGCGATCATCGAGTGAGGGTCTTAATATAACTAGTTTCTTAGCCCCACATCCTCACTCAGCCTTTGGAGGTCCAGAACAGAGATATTCGGAATACTTCCGAACCCCATTTTAGCAGCAGGGCTAAGGTACTGTGCATTGTCTAGCTTGCGCCGAAACTCCCAACGGCGTACTGCATGTGTTCGCCTAGAGTATTACCCGAGACATCTTCACTGTTTCCAGGACCATCATGCAGGAACATATTTGACTTTGCTGGTTCGAAGTAGGCCATAACGCTTAGACAGCTACGGTAATGGATCGGTTATATACACCATTGTCTGACAAAGTTCTCCGCTATCAACACATATCGACCTTGCATATCGACTTCACAAGCGCCATGCTTCTAGATACATTATCTTATACTTCAAACCAACAATCCCAGACATGCTCGAACTATTTACTGGGTTTCCCTACGTCTCTGCAGAACCTCTTCTGCTGATGTTCGTCTCTGCCAACATCTTCGATGCCCCTCGTTCATTTCGTGACTGACGATGCTGTTGGCCCAACCCTACCACCCTAAGATGATTCTGCTGGTTGTCCGAACAAAAAGCGAGAATTCATCATATTTGACGCAGTACTGTGCATGATGCTCTGAGATAAGTTCGCTGATCCTAGGGGGAACGTTGGGTGATGCCCTGGAGCCCTCGTTACCTGCTCGCATTCTATGACTTTTGCCTTTTCCTCAACAGCCTTCAACGTCTCGTCGAATTCTGCTTGAGGCTGAACCTTGATCTGTACCCTCGCATTCACTACACGCTCTGAGACTAATTTCTCCATATTATTCACTATGATGCTCTTCACACTAGGGTTTCTTGCTATGAAGCCTTGAGTCTCGCCGTCGGTCTATTCTCTTGAAGCGGCCAGTCTCGCCGTCTTCAGCTTTTCGTCGAACTCGGCTTGAAGCTGGGCCTTGATCTCCACTGCAAGCTCTTCCAATTGCTTTTCATGGGAGCCGTCGTTGATCTGGCTGGCGAGAGGGCGGAAAGCCTCGGCATTCGTAGGATTTCGCAATGGTTCTCGAACCTTAGACTCGAATTCCTCTTCAAGTTGTCTCTTGATATCTGCAGCAGCTACCGCTAGTGTCTCCTCCATGACTTGGGAAGATCCGAGCAGCCTTCGAGCATCTTGCTCTGTAAGTTCTACAAAAATGCCTTCCTTTGCGCGACTTTTGATCTCTTGGATTCTCGCGTTGCATCTAGTTACAAGACTTTCCCGGCCTAAAGATTCAAACATCGAAGTCAGTATACCTATTCGATAAACGAAGAAAGAGGTTTCAAGCGTAATCAGACATGTAACCTTGAAATTTAGTCCTTGCCATGAGAATAAAAATCTGTGAGAAGAAGTACTTACCGACCTCGAACTTTTTTGCCATCCGTTGCTTCTCCTTGAGCCATACATCTTTCTCTTCTTTGTACCGATATTTCAAGTCTCCCAGCTCAAGTTCAGCTTTTGCCAAGTCGTCCTTGTAGCTTTTGGACAGTAGTTGGACTCGCAATGCTAGCTGTCGTAAACAGGCAGTCGAACTCTTGCATTGCATGGAAGATCATCATCCATGATGACGATGGGACGGTCAATGTCGTGGCGTCCTTCCTCTAATAGAACTTCCCATGATGTTATTTGACAGAGCTCGGGCTTGATGGATGGTTCCTCTTCAGTGACTGGTTGCTGCGATGCTGCGCTGCTTGGTGTGTAGATACCTTGGTGACGGTAGTAACTTAGGCGCAGCTCTTCTGGTGAATAGAAGATGTTTTGTGGTTGAGCGCTGAGGTAAATGAGTCAATCATACTCATCAATAAGTTCTTGTCCGTCTCTTGTTGATGAGTGCAAGTGTATCGTGCTTTGGTACGGAGCTTCTTGGTAGTTCGGTAATGGCTCAGACATGATGGAGGAACCAGACCTTGAACGACCGAAGGTCTTAGGAGTGGGCTTGACCATAACTCTCTCACTTTCAGAACTCAAAGCTGAAATTCAACTTCCAGCAAAATAATTATGATAGTGGACACAAAATGAGGCTCACTTATCTGCTGTCTTTGATTTGCTCCGACCTTATCATCCATCCATCTATATGTCCGCCGTACCGCATACATACAGATTTCCGACAATTTCATTGCCCCATCCTTTTCAAATGCTTCAACCCCATGTTTTGATCTTCCTCATACTCCCCTCCAAATCAAATGCTTTATGCATATCAAAACTGTTCCACAACAAATGCGGCTCGTGTCCCCAACCCCTCCTCATACACTCAAATTCTGCCTTCTTGAAATAGTCCTCTAGAATAGGTTTGTACTCTGGATGGGCGCATTTCTCGATAATAACCTTCGCTCTCTCCTTCGGACTCAGACCTCTTACATCCGCCAATCCTTGCTCAGTGACAATAACATCGAGATCGTGTTCCGTCTGATCAACATGCGTGCACATCGGCACAATACAACTTACACCATGAGGGTCCGTCTTCGATGGTCGGGTAGAGGGTGTATGCATGATACTGTATTTTGATGAGCGGAGGAAATCAGCAGATCCACCAAGACCGTTCAGCATGCGAGAACCCATGACGCAAGTACTGTTTGCATGGGCATAGATGTCGACCTCGACGGGGGTGTTCATGCCGATGACGCCTAGTCGGCGGATGATCTCTGGAGAGTTAGATACTTGTTGAGAGCGCAGGAGGAGCTTGTTGTTGTACTGCTCCCAGCCGTCGTAAAAACGTTTGAAGCCCTCGGGCGAGAAACGGATGGAGGTTGCTGTTGCGAAGTCAAGGCGGCCGGAGTCGAAGAGGTCGAGGAAGGTGTCTTGCAAGACCTAGCACATGTTACTTATGTTTGCAGCACAGCTGGAACTCAGAGATACTTGCCTCAGTCCACACTTTCAGATTCTTGAAGTTTGATTCGGCAAGTCCACCAATGACTGCGTTCGCAATGTTTCCGATACCAGATTGAATGGGCAATAGGTTCTTTGGTAGTCGATCATGCTTTACTTCATGCTCGAGAAACTCGATCAGATGTTTCGCAATAGCTTTTGAATTTGCATCTTCGGGGGCATTCGCAACTGTCTGGTCTTGGTAATCTGACTCAATGATAGCCACGATCTTCTCGGTATCGACTGGGATGGACGTAGTGCCAATTCGATCTTCTGGTGCCATGATCAGGTAGGGTTTTCGGTGTGGCGGGAGTTGTGTCATTGTGATATCATGAAGCCCTTCCATCGAGGGAATTGCTGTGTTGACTTCAATAATAATCTGTTAAGGTAATTAGTATTGTGATAATTGTGACCATCTTTGAATTCTCCCACCTTGTCTGCCATTTGTATTAATTCCGGTGAAGCTCCAACAGAGGCTCCTGGCACAATCCCACCATCTTCAGTGATTGCTGATGCCTCAACAACAACAACGTCTAACTTCTTGTTCGGCCGATCCTTGGTGTAGAAACCCTGAATGTAATCAGTATTTACTCATCGAACTGTTCTGCAGAACATGTAAAAATGCCCAGAAAGCCATCAGGACATTCCCCATAAAAATTGTGGGATAGCGAATCCGCACAATGTTCACAGACTTGACGTGTAGAATAAGACTAGAGGGAACCCACGTAGACCAAATCCACCGGGAACATCGACAGATGCTTGTCGAAGAACTTGATGTTTCCATTATTGATTCCTTTCGCAATTTGTTTGCCAACCTGATGAGGACTCCTTCGTTCGATCATGTTTAGAGCAGCCCAGCGATTCTCTGTCTCGGCCCCGGAACTAGCTCCTACGAACAGTGTGTATTTTAATTTCCCTTGCAGGCCATTCTTCTCGACATGATCTGCTAGCATGGTTGGGATTTTCCTATACAATAATTGTTAGCACAAAGCACTTTAGTCCATTGTATTGGAGTCCTGCAGCCGAAGCACCCGGAAGCTCAAAATCCTGTCACAATTAAGCAATTGATACGTACTTGGGATATCTAATTATATGTTAATAGCATAACTATGATCGGATAGGTATACTTACCCAACACCCGTAAATCCAGACCATCCAATGTATGCGCCATTCGGAAACAATGGTATTAAATCTTCAGGATGAGCAAGCTTCTTAAGCAGCGAAGGCCTTCGCACTCTCGATTTCAGTGCAGCAGAAGCTGTCACAGCTGCAGCCGACGCCATGCTGGGAAACGAAGCAATTGCTGAGTTACACAGACTTGCAACGGGGACCAATTCCAAGCGAAGTGCAGGTGCAGATGCTGGGCTCGGGCTCGGAAAGCGATGAAGGGAATACGGTCCTCTTTAAATCGTATGATGCCACTGCAGAGCTTCATGCAGCCCACGCTGGGTCAATCTCGGGAATCGGAAGCGCGCATTTGCCCCGCCTTTATATTTCGTCACCGTAGTTCGAGGTCAGGGATAGCCCGCCGTAATCGCAGCTTTTCGGTTATGTCTGGCAAATGCACTGAAACATATTGCTTTTGAGATGTCTACATCCGTCAGCCCGACGACAAATTGCAGTACTAAGTGTAGCGTTTTATTAGGTTAGGTTTGTTTGTTCCTGACTAGAGAATAGAATCGACTGAAGCGGGTTGAAGCTCGCGGGGGTTGCTTTGTTACCGAGCCCCTTTTACTTCACGTGAATTGCACAAGCACCAGAAGAGCTCCTTCGTTCATTCGTACATTCATACCTGAGCATCTTTTCTAACAAGAATTTAATAATTAGAAGTATCTACCTCCTCTGCTGCATCTCTAGCGGAGCAGCAGGTGTTGCGGCTTCTCTTGCCATCCTCATTTCGCTCTGACTTAATCTCAGATCTTCGCTGTAGTCCCCAAATGCTGTGACAAGGTCGTTAAGTCCACTTCTCAGAGCAGCCAACACTGCATCGACTTCAGGACTCTCCTGTCTCGCCACCACATCTGTCCAGTGTACCCCTAATCTAGCCCTGAACCCTTCTAGCTGGGTGATTGTGGTCGTAAGTGTTTGAATGATGAGCTTTACATCCCTTTGGACATTGCCATATTTGTCCTCCGTAAGACTACAAACTGCAAGCCTCGTCAGGGAATCAATAGCATCAACAATGATGCCCACGTCCCCGTATGGTGAGCCGAGGACAACAGCTCCGATCCTCCTCCTGTATGCCTGTCGAAATGGCCAACCCATTTTTGATCCAATAAACCACATTTTCCAGTCCTTGAAAAGTCCTGTGAAGCCCTGAGCAGCAATTGTCTGCTGTTGCTCTGGTGTCAGCACGGCACTCTCGGCCTTCTCTAGTAGTTTCCGTGACTTTGGCGAAAGACCTCCAGGCGATGACTGGCCGTGACTTTTGGCATATTTCCCAACTGCTTGAAGAGTGCTCTGGGCCGTAGAAGATGCTTTTGGAGCAGCGCCAAACAGGTCGCCAGGTTTCTTCAGACTATCTCTGATGGCAGGAGCCAGTCGTGGCAACCCCGGTATGGCATCCTGATTTGGTGCCGTGGATGATGGTGTGGCTGCGGGCGGTCTTTCGTAGTCCGCAATGCGTAACGAAATACCACTAATGACTCCGAGGCTGACGGCAAGTATCTGAGACCAAGCTGATCCATCTTTTCGGTCGATGTCTTCAAAGATAGCCTTACGTCGACCTTCAAATCGCTCCGCAATGTATGCAAGCTCCCAGAAAGCAAACGCCTACCTGGCGATTAGTTCAGATGCTTGAATTTCAGGGGATGGGACTCACGCGTGTTTGCAATTTCTTCCCCTTTAACCCTGTCAACAGGCTACCATTCGGATCTCGAGATTCATAAGTTATAGGTCTCTCATTTTTAAGTGGTTCTTGAGCAACATAAACAGAGAAGGCGGTATTGCCAACTTCCCATAACATAGTAAGGAGAAAACCGGCTGTAACTGTGCGAACAAGGACGCTCCAGTGGAAGGGGCGAATAGTCGGTAGAGAGCTTGATTTGGGGAGACTCCAGAATATCTTTGCCCAAGACCTTGTGAAACTCCAAGCACACTGTCTAACAGAGTAAGGATATATGCCCAAATTCATCGAGTAGAGAACAGGCGATGCTACAGCGACCATGATTGTCCGCTTGAACGAGTTCTGTGCCATATCCGGAATTTTTGTCCTGATTTGTATGGCTGGATGTATAATTGTTGGTGATGGGTCAGTTGATCCCTTTGGCTTTGTTTTGGCAACTGGCATGTCGATTCGATCATAGTCGCCGTAGAGATGGAAGCCTGCTTGGACTAATGCCAAAAAGAAAAAGAAACTCGTGAGGTAGATCGGCTTCTCATTCAGAGTCGTGCGATCCGTTCTTGGAATAAGCTTGATCCTATTAAGATCTGCGTCCTTCGATGCCGACCAAATGTATATTTCACTGAACATGTATGCCGAGAAAAAGTACCAGCCCACCGTCTGAACGACTTGGAAGCTGGGGGCATATCTTTTGAACGTGTCCCATCCCGACTTCGATGTTCGTATACCGACATGCAACTGTGCAACTCGAAGGATGAAGACCACAAATGCTGGGATGAAGAGGAGACCAGCTCGGATACCAGCTTTTCCAAGTGGGAACCACGACCAGAAAACTACGCCTGAGTTAGCTTTTTATTGTTCATCAACTAGAACTCATTTCCTACCTGAATTCCACTCCCCAATCAATAATGATTCAATGTAACAGGCAAAAGAAAGGATTGCGGTAGCTCCAGCGAATCTCCTGTGCATGAGGGGTGTCAGAAAGTCCTTGTATGGACGAATTCTGGGAGTTGGAGCCATCTTCGAAGATCGCGATGTCGCAGATTCTCGCAGAGCCGTAAAGACAGAATGGCAACGGTATAATCTCTCGCTACACGGTGGCAGGTTTCATATCATCGTTGTAGTGTTGCGGAAGCACAAGCAAAGCTTGTTGACATCGTGGTTCCCGAACAAAATACAGAGGACAAAGCTGGGAGACGCGAGCCTTGCGCCAAGCTATTTTCATTTCGGAGCTAGCAAGGGTACGTCAACCTCGAACCACGAGATAGGTTATCACTAGGCAACGACAATCATAAAGACCACTATTGTATCCGCTGGTTGAGGAGTATAACATTGCTAATTGCTACCGGAGCCATGTCTTTCGATCAGTTATCATCGCTGGAGTCGCAGCCAACGACTATGCGACGAGAAGATGACCCTCAATATGCAGACGATCCGGAGTTCCAGCGCCTTTCGCAAGATCTCATGTCCAAGCTGTTTACGTTGACTGGCAACATTTCGAGGCTTTCGAACGAAGTCGCAAAATTAGGTACAAAGAGAGATACCGAACGAGTGCGGGAAAGGGTCCACGATTTGCTAGAGGAATCTAAGGATACGTTCAAGGAGGTTGGTGAGGGCGTGAAGAAGATACAATCATGGGAGGATGTCAGCGTAAGATACTTCGAGAATAGAGAACTATATGTTACAGGCTAACTAGGCTTTAGCCATCGCAAAAGTATACCCAACAAAAGCTTGTACGGGAGTTCCAAAATAATCTCCAAGAATTCCAATCGGTTCAGCGACAAGCTCTCGAGAAGCAGCGATCATCAGCATCAGCTGCACGAACAGCGTTAGAGGAACAACAGTCACCCACCGCTGAGGGCAGCAATAATTTGGGACAGCAACAGTCGCAGGAACAGCTACGACTTGCATCACAGGAGGAAGTGGACTTCCAGGACTCTTTGATTGTGGAACGGGAGGCCGAGATCCGAAATATCGAGCAGGGTGTCACCGAGTTGAATGAACTCTTCCGTGATGTTGCGCACATAGTCAATGAGCAAGGTGAAATGCTAGAAACCATCGAAGGCAATGTCGACAGAACCAGAACGGACACGCGGGGCGCGGATCAGGAATTGAGGAGCGCTGCAAGATATCAGAGAAATGCACGGTCAAAGGCATGTTGTTTACTATTGATTTTGGCTGTCATTCTCACCATCATCATTCTTGCAGCAACCTTAGGTTGAAACCTCACGAGGGCTGAGGTTGCGGATGTATATTATTCTTTAGAGGCGTTTGGCGTTTTCGATGAGCATACCAGTCCTCCTTCGAGCTTCATTTGTTTTCTACTACTGCATTGTATCGATTGGGAGGCAGTATGAGGACCATGATCCATTGGGCCTAGAGACAGTGTTGTTACTTACGCAGACCATGTTAAATACATTCAATGAAGCGTTTTCATTACACGACAGTTTAATACACTTGCCATGATTCCAGTTCAAGTGAGCATTACTGTGCTATCCTCCAAAACATACTACATTCTAGATCACCCGAAAAGACTAGCAACTGAGCTTCAGTCGCCAAGCTTGTACTCATTTTCATTTCCGTTGTGCGGGTATGGGACTCACAGGGCACAGTAAAGATGCCGTTTATGGAAGGCATGTATACAGTACCAAATGATGTTGTCTGCCTTTTGGACGTAAATTGCAAATGAGATTCCAGTGATGTAGCTAATTGTACTTAAACGGTGCGCCAAAGCTAATGTAGATGATGTTCAAAATAAACAATAAATTACACTTTACAGTATTAAACTGCTCCATACAAGATGAGACACTTGAGACTTGGTCACGTTTCCAGAGAAATCCCCCTGACATCACCTCCACCACAAGGCTCTGGGTTTCACCTGCCGACCGCGTTCTGCCGCGTGCTCTGGATAACCTTTGATCCAACTTTCGACATTTACAAACTCAACATTCTTTGCTGTCAAAGATGGGTTCAACGTTGGATGAGAAAAGTTTAGTGGAGGCTTTTCAAGCGCGACCAGATATCCAAGGAGCTATTCGAAATGCGGCAGCCGGTGAGCTCAAATCCCCAAGCCTTGTTTGTCCAGATCTAGAAATTACGTTCACACTACTCTAACTTTAAAACTTATATTTGGACACTTTTTGACGATATTGTTATAGCTGGTCCGCATTACACAGAACTTTTCAATCAAATCAGCCTGCACATCTGCAGCCTCATACCTGCCAGTTCAGAGCCTGCTACCAAAAAGCGACGACTGGATGAAGGCCTCGCGAGTCGGCCTGCGACAAATGGAACGAATGGACATGCACCTTCCAATCAAGGGTCTGCTGCTGCCACCGGTGACGATCCAGTGCTTCTCGAAGTCAAGGATATTTCAGTTGTCATACCGCAAAGGAAGAAATACACGTTGTGTTTGACATCTACCCACCTCTATGCGCGATTACCAGATTCTAAAGACCCAGTGACCGGCGCCAGCTTCGCCTGGAATGATATCGGTGTGTTCATGTCACTCACATGTTCTCATCTATGCTAACATTTATGAGATTATGCCTTCTGCCTGCCAGTACCCGAGAAGACGCAGAAGCAATACAACTACATCCTCTTCCCTCGAGACTCCATAATATCACCCTCAAAACCCGCAGCTGGCGCACCTTCTACACCTGAACCCATCGTCTTCACCATACCGGATAGCGCACCTAAGCCTGGCACAATAAGTGGCCTCGAAGCAGCAGCTGCCTCAACAGTCTCCGATGATTACAAAACACTGTTCGACTGGGCGATTTCTGCACAACTAAAAGCTGCAGGTAAAGCCACAAAGATTATACAGACAGACGAGAAATTGTTCGCTTCAGAACAGAGACAGGCGCATAGACCGGGCGAGAAGGCAGTGCATGTCAAGGCATTCAGAGGCTCAAAGGATGGATATCTCTTCTTTTTGCCGAACGGCATATTGTGGGCATTCAAAAAGCCGTTGTTGTTTCTACCTCATGAGCGGATTTCGGCAGTGTCCTATACGAGCGTATTGCAACGGACTTTCAATCTTTCTGTGGAAGTTGACATGAGTGTGTCTAGAGGAGAGGAAAGTGTAGAGGAATTCGAGTTTTCGATGTTGGATCAGGAAGATTTTGGTGGGATAGATGGGTTTGTGAAGAGGCATGGTTTGCAAGATAAGAGCATGGCGGAGCAACGAAAGGCAAAGAGGCTAAATGTCAATGTGGTGAAGGACGAGGATGGCAATGTTATAGGAAATGTCGAGGCAGGGGAATTGGAAAAGGCTGCTTTGGAAGCTGGTGGGCAGGATGAGGTAGACGAAGAGGACGAGGAGGAGGAAGACTATGATCCTGGGAGTGAAGGGGATAGTGAGGGCGAGGGGACAAGCAGTGAGGATGAAGATGGCGAAGCTGGTGGAGATGCAGAAGAGGGCGACGAGGAAGATGAGGATGAAGAAGAGACCGAGGACTAAATAAAACTCGTCTGTTGTCAGAATTCTATCTGCAGGACGTGATTTAGCATCCCCTTTTCCGAAGAAGAGTATACATTAATAAGACAGTCTTCAATACGCCTTTCATCCTTTGACGTTCATGGGACTATTGTGCCAGAATCATTAGATTCAAAGTAGGAAACTTGGACCGCATTTTTGCTACGGACTAGAAAACTTCTGTAAAACGTAGGCATATTGGAGTTGGAAAATATCCGAAGATTGACTGAATGTTTTCTGAAGGTCAGTTTAGCTTCTAAAGTTGCGAAGAAACAAAAAAGAAAGCACGAACCAGTAAGAGATGATGAAGCTTATCAAAAACGTAAGGTGAAGCGAATGATGAGGAGTTTGGAGATGTTGACACCATGTCAAGTCAGGAGAGTGTAAGAGAAGTGAGGACAAGGATTAGGTCGAAGGCTATATAGCTACCATATTCAGACACGAAGAGGTCTGAATCATGGTGCTTGCCTAGAAATGATTATACACTATTGTACAGTAAAACCCAGACTTTTCAAAGATGACCAATGCTATTCTATTTTCCTGGGCCATTCTCAATGTAGTCTACTCAGAAAACGCCTTCTCTATCCCGATGCAATGCCTGTTTTTTCTTCCAGTCCCATATTTTCCACGAGAATTCAAAGCTAACGCTATGTATCCATTCTAGATCAGTGCAAATATTTGCACCTGTCAGACCATCTATCCCAAACTCCTTCCATAAGATCCTGTCATTGAACCCCATTCACGCCTTCACCAAAATAAAAGCGTAGTGATCCAGATGAAGAGTATGATGGTAGCGAAAATAAAGAGTCTCATCCGTCGTTCGTCAGGAGAAACCTGGCCGTGTTGAAGCCGTTCTGCGCGTCTGGTAAACAATCCCGAAAGATCCGAGACCTGGTAACTGGAAATATACTTCACGTCGCACTCTCGAATCTTGGGTTCAGCGTAACCGTGATACTCTTCGATTATCGAGTCGACGTTCCAGCCAGCCAGATGTCTCATCACTGCAACAGCACAGCCGGTCCGATGCTGTAAGAACATGAGTTGGACTCAAGGAAAAGACCAAGAGGGAATTACCTTGCCATGATTGCAATGAATGAGTATAGGGTGATTCTCTTTCTCCAGGACAATTTCCATGATTGAATGCATGATTGCTCCAGGGATTTCCACCTTTTTAGTCCCTTGCATATCAATGATATGGTGACGAATGCCATTTTGCTTCATGAAGGCTTCAAACTCTGGGGGGAAGTCTTTCTTCACGAGAGACCTGTTTTTCGTTAGAATCTAATCCCGATGGGATCGACAAGATGCTCCGCGCTTACAGGACGGTCTTCAAGCCCAGAGTACTGAGGTACTTGAAATCTTCTTCTCTAAGTTACACAATTACATGTTAGCGTAGATCTTTCAACACTCTAGGTGCTAGAAGCATGTTGATTGAGTAGATAGATATCTCAAAACTGAGGAAGCAGCCCAGACAGTGCATCATGGAAATTTGGAAACTCACCCAGGGAATGAGCTGCGATAGACGCCGGGGATAACTCTTCCAAAATTTATAGGCCGTTCATCTACCTTTGCTTTGGTTGACGAACGGGCATTCTGGATGACCGAGATAACTACTCCCATTAGCCGCTGACTCGAGAGTGTCTTGAGGAAGTTTGTTTGATGACATACCATGTTTCTCCTTGTCTTCCACCGTCAAAGGGAAAAGACCGCTGACGTCTATACCAAGATCAACAACGATAGGTCTAAACAGAACCGTATCGTTTGCTTTTGCGGAGTTCCTGCGCTCCCCTTTGAATTTCTCTACCTCCATCTCATCCACACTTGAGCTTCTCGAGCTTTGCGAGCTTTGCGACTCATAAACCTGGCCGTTTTGTGCAGGAATCATGGTATCCTGTTCCTCCACAAATGTTCTTGCACGCCTAGAAACAATGTTCTGCGCTTTGTCTCTCCCCTCCATTGGTTGTCCGAAGTTCATCTTTTTGGTCTTTCGCCTAGCGACCATTGACTACTCGTTCTGTCAAGTAAACCTCCACACTCTAAATTCAAAAGAAGATTGCGACCAGCGATGGACACCAGCTAGAGTTTTGGGGCGAATCTCAAAGAAGACCGCAATTGCGCTCAACGTTGTGGCGAGAGACGAGCATGGTCGGTGTCGGGTCTGATCAGAGTTGGTAGTTGGTATTGAGTTTGTCAAATGAGAAGGAGAAAGGAAAGAAGGGAAGGAAAGTGGTGACCGCACACAATACTCAAGTCTTGTGCGCAGTGCTAACGGTTCCCAAGTATAAAAAAGACGGATGGCCGGTGTCTTGCCTAGAGGTCGGACTTAAGCCCTATAGGCAAGCCGCAGGCTCTTAGCTTCTACGTCGTCATAATGCCACAATCGTAACAGTAATAGACACCAACAAATGAAGATTTGAAGATGAATATGAAGATGGGAGAGAGTACCGACAACAAAAGAAAAGAAGCCCTTGCAGCCACGATATGCAGGTCTCATGATCCCTGAATATTTTGGCCTGCATTAGCTACGTCACGTTTACACTTACCTAATCTAGAATTGTTCAGAAGCACTTTTCCATATTTGGTATGGGAACACGACTAATATTTATGGTTAGCAGACGCAAAGGGCTAAACTTAGTTATCCCATGGCGGTTTGATGATATATACATTGTTTGTACACTGTAATCATCAGACTAACACGCTTTCAAAATCTCCAACTACTAGGAGCCCAGCACCCAATCTTGGCGCTTGTAGGCCATGTCCATGCTGTCAAGTATCTTGCGCAGATTACGCATGACAAAATCTAAGTCTACATCGTCAGGATCCCATTTTGACCTAATCTCCTCCCAGACAGCAATGGTTCTAGACTTTCCCGAGCACTTCGCAAAAGCCCTAAGTATCCATGCCACCAACCACCTAGATATGTACAAGCCCTCCACGTTGGCATCCAACGCTTTGAACAATGATCTTAGTACGCTCTCAAGTCTGTCCTCAGTCCAAAGGGTATAGCGAACGCCACCATGAAGTGCAAATCCTTTGAAAAGTGCCAGAAAGAGAGCGCCATGAAGGGGAAGTCTAAACCACTTCATTTCATCTAAGAATTTTGCAGCCCTGTCGAGCTCTCCAGCATGGACAGCGAAGTAATTGACCAAAATTCGATAGGTGTGCAGATCAGGTGCAATAATAGAACTCCGTTGAAACTCTTCCTTCTTTGCCTTGTCGATTTTTGCAACCCGAGCCATCTTTTTAAGTGCATTGTTGATTGCACGACGAGTTTTGTAGTCTCGAGGTGGAAGTCGTGAATTTGAACGCTCCAAATGAGCTTTTTTCATGCGCTCATAAACATTCTCTGCTGCTTGCGCCTCATTTGACTTGAGAAGTGCAGAAATCATGGCGTTCAAAACAACAGTATCGACAATCTCATCTGCCTCGATGAGTGTTTTGTAAGCTAGCCGAGCACCGTCTCCACTCCTTTTGAGCCCGTAGTAGAATATCATGCTCACATGGTGGTAGCGATCAAATTCTAAGCCTCTCCTTTCCATCTCTTTGTATATCATCTCTGCAAGACTAAACTTGCCAGCCTTACAAGACACATCGAAGAGAACGTTGAAAGTAGCGGCGTTGCCCTTGATTCCTGCTACGTGCTCCATCTCTCGCCACATGGTGAGTGCCGCCTCCGCCTCCACCTCTGTAGATCTAGACACATATCGGGAGACGAAGGAGAGAGCGCTAGTCCATTCTGCAACGTTTAGAGGAATAGCAGCTTGCTTCATGTCATCAACGACAGACATGTATCTAAGCATTAAAGCTTCATCCTTGCGCTCGACAACTGCGATATGGCGGAGCATCCTATGCCGTGTTTTGGCTTCGAGGTAGGGAGCGCGAGGTTCAGGAAGAGCTCGATACAGCTCAAATATATATTCGGAGGTATTGGACCAATCTTTTAGTCCTTCGTTGAGATTCTTGAGCTTGATCTTGGTCTCTTCATCTGCGGGCCAAGCATAATGGGTAGGTGGCCATTCGTCCTCTGGCCTGTCAGAGACGACGAGATGTGGCCCATCACTTGGCTGATACAGCTTCGGAAGCTCCAATAAAGGGAGCTGGTCCGTGAATGACCCCCCATTATACTGATCAACTAATTCCAGAAGCTCTTCTCGGGTTCGATTAGCTTCAGCATCGTCCGCAAGATTTTGGTGAGAATTGCGAATATGTCTTTGACGCTGGAATACAGGACTGCGTGTCAGGTGGCTGTTGACTCGTACTGAAGGTCGCCGAGAAGAAAAATATGGCGTAGGTCGAGTGAATGCTGAGTAGTGCCTGTGGCAATGGCCGGCATTCGCGATAGCATTGAGGAACCATGCTTCAAGGCCTGTGGAAGAAGATGATATCAATCGGTAGGATTGGCAGCGGGTAGCTTGTTTTTGCCGGGGACTGCTTGTTCTGAAGTATTCGAGGGGATATAGGAAAGGGAGAAACTGTCGAGAAGCTACCTTCGACAAAATAGATCCGCTCGTCGAGGGGAATAAACTGCAAAAGAAGGACATGAGCCGTCTGACATGTTGATTCTAATTATCACCGTCCTTTCAGATATGGCAGCATCGCGTGAAGGTGTGCGAGGAAAATGGCAAAAGGGTTTGAAGCTTGTGCAGAAATCTTGATGGTCGCGTCCACCTAGACATCTTTTTTGGCGCACGGAACATCCCGAGGTCAGAATATTTACAATCGGCTCCAACTCGTCTTCAAATCCACTTATACCATCTCGTCTCTACATTACATTTTCGACGTTTTCGTAAGTATTGGGATAGAAACGAGCTGTCCATAAAACTAATTCGTGTCCTCTAGACACATATCTCTTGGGTCCAAAGATGAGAGGCCTCAATCTGAAGCCCTCACGTGTGTACCAAACAGCATCTCTCCTCTTGGAATCGCAAAGCATAAGTCAACCACCGCCATGGTACAAGACCATTGGGTCTATCCCTCCCGGAGAGATAATGACCCGGACTCAACCTATTCAGCATCGAGAGACCAACCGTAGGTCTCGAATTAGGAAACCCAGCAAGATGTTCAAACCACAATTAATCGAGTACGAAGAAGATCGTTTGCGACAAGATTTCTATAGCGATCATCCATGGGAGTTGGCAAGACCGCGGATCGTCCTCGAGAACGATGGTAAAGATAGACAAAAGTGTGATTGGAGTAAGATACAGCAGCCAGGCAGGCCGTTGAATGGAGAGAGGTAGGTTTGATCGTCCCACACAGCGGCACCTCTAATAGGTCCTCAGTGTTATCCAACGACAGCTTTGGCTCATGCATAATGTTCCGGACATGACCAACAATCAAGCCTACGATATAGCTCGGAAGGAGTTCTATGCGATACGTCACGAAGAAGAGGTCGAAAGAAGAGTCGCAAAAGAGGAGGCATTATGGACTGGAGCATACTTTGGGAAGGGAGTACTGGAAATTGGAATGGAGTTGGAAGACAAAACTTACGAATCATGGAAGCGATGGGCTACCAGGGAGGTCGAGGCTATTGAACGACAGAAAGACGCCGTATATACTGGAGTTGGAACTGGAGACGAAGATACAATCGACACAGACCCAGTCGTTAAGCCGATATTGCCGTCATGATGAAGCGTTGAGAGTTGACTTAGCTAGCCAAGATGTACCATAAACTGTAAATATTCATACCATGCGGGTTTTACTCCAACCCACACTACCTCTATAGCAGGGGAATGTGAGGTAGATCATTTGCATTTCTTTTGTGGTGACGACCCACCTTATTTGGTGCTGTTATTAGGATGGATTTAACGAAGGAGTCGAGGCGTAAAAGTTCCATAGATTTATGCTACAAGAAAGCCAACCCACTCCACCTTTTGCTTGGGGCTGTTCCCATTTATTGATTTTGCCAATGTTTCCCATTGCACTAAAAACCTATCACAGATACCTGTTCTGAGAAGTATCTTCCCACTCAAGCTTAAAGTTCTAACTCGTGCCCAGCTTTCAACATAGATTGTCTTCATCTTATTCAGCGGCGCGATTGCAAAGAACCTCAAAATTGCCGCTGCCAGTATGACAATCACAGCTGTAGCTGGGCCATTGGTGATGATGACATCTGGATACTCCCCTGGAGCAGCTCTAGATGTTTTTGTGGTTGAGTATAATGCATGCAAACACCTTACAAGACACCAGATAGACGAGAACGGAGTCGTATAGAGAGGTTGATGAATCTTCCGAGCCCGTGGAACAACCTTGACGTCCCAAATTCCTGTACAAGAATCAAATTCCTCTGCTTCGGTGGGCTCATCGGCTGAAGGTCGATACTTCAGCTGGACGGTTCTCTCAATCTCGCGAGCTTTGCTAGATGAGAAACTATCTCCAGAAGACACGATATACGTTCTGTGGAAGTATCGTCTTGGGTCTATGTCTCGAAGAAGGGACATCATTTCTGCGGTGTGACCACCTGACCCCAGAACAATGACCATATGCGAAGGGCCAATTTTTGGAGACTTAGGTGATTTATTGTGACGCCGGTGCGACACAACGGAGAGAATGTACGAGGCTCGAAGCTAGCATATAGAATTAGACTTCAGTATTATTTCGTGATGCATATTTCAACTCACGAAGGCGGTGGTGAGAATAAGGAACAACGCAGCTACGACAAGGCGCAAGGCTGAGAGACTCATCTCGAAGGAATTGTGATGAACGCTTATATTGTGCAAGTTTATCATTCAGAGGCTTATCGTTGGTTGCCAATATTTGATTCCATTATGGATATGAGAAGAGGACTGCAATGTGCTAAAAAGGTCTTCGAGCTCTCCTTTTGAGAGTTCATGGAAGCTCAAATGAGACCAGATTTTAAATCGGGCACGGATGATTTGGTGCCGAGCCTCCGCCTAGTTTCGCGAGGCGTTTATTTCTTAACAACCAAAAGCTCATAGAGTGCCCTATTTATTATCTTGTCAATAGTACAGGCCGTTCGCTAAATGTTCCTTCTTATTACCGGTAGATGGGAGAAGGATATGTAAAATAGTTAGTAAACCTGAGCGACAATTTACAACTTAACGCGCAATACCCAAGAGAAGAATTGTAGAATAGCATAGATAATGTGTCAACTATGCTGCAGTGATCAAATACCCAGGAAGCATTGTGGTCCGAGGAAGGATTTATCGTTAAACCACTTCCAACCACTTTTGTGTTGGTTTAAGTTGCTCACCTAATCATTCGATGGGCAAGAGGTCACTTGCATGCTAAGGGACATTGATATTTTTGATTTCTTTTGATCTCTTCTGCTTCTCTCATGTCCACAACAACTCCCCCCACAGCGTGATCAAAGACTGCGCTCTCCCAAATGAATCCCAGGAGGATCGAAGGTAACAGCCGCCATACATCCGAGAATTTGTTGGAGTCGAGACCCAAATTGCTTGATCCCCCCCCCCCCCCCCCCCCCCCCCCCCC